>JAAAKE020141570.1:0-32420 GCA_010014785.2 Anisolabis maritima
CATTAAAAGATTAAATTTAATACGATACTATACGATAATCATTTAATACAATTTAATAAAGTGATCAGATTTCAAAATAGAAAATGAATGAGTATTTAAATAAATTAAATTTTAAAGGTCTTAAATTAAAACCAATACATTGTTTTCATTTTTAAATTGTTTAAAAATATTTTTACCATCACACAATGTATTAAAAGTTTAAATAAAATATGTTTATTCTAAAAATTATTTGAAAATAGTAAATTTTTCTAAGTGTTGCACTTTTTTTGCACCTCAGTGTATATTACATATATAGATAAGAAAAAATATAAGTGTCAATGCAGGGATCTTCTTCTATGGTAACTGCAATAGTCAAATAGAATACTCATCTCCGATCAGTCTGAACGCACGCCTTTGAATCTCCTCGAGGATAAAGAGAGCGAGTGAGAATCCACTCACCATAGGCAGGATCTGTACGCGAGGTACCGAGTATAGTAAAAGGTTAGAAGTTGATAAGGAGAGAAATAACACTTGGATCTGAAGAAGAAACCTAGCAGCAGTTTTTAACGACCCATGAAATATAGTTATTCCAGAAGAGATTTGAAGCAGTTGCCACTTCCAGAACCTAAAGCAAGTTCCTGAATTCTATAATACTTTACATACCTATAAAAATTGAGTTATAAAAAATTCTTCCAGTCTGTCTGTCACTAGCCATTTCCCAGGCGGATATGCTGCAGTTACAACAAGACACCCCGGCCCAATTGTACTTCTAAATGATATAGACTTATAGTCTCTTGGGGCGTTTTGAAAACCACTACCTTTTCCAAAACAAACCCCTATTATTATGTTTTTTTGATTAGTTTATATAGCCATATATATATATATACATTACATATAATTTTTAATTTCTCTTACCTATATATGAAATATATATTGAGAAAATCTTGCATTCGCAAAAAAATCGATGTCAAAATTTCAACGGAAATCCAGGTTTTGAGGTCCCGGAGTCTAAAAAATGGCCTGTCTGTGTGCCTGTGAACAAGATTTCTCAAAAACAAAAAAATGTACGAGGCTGAAACTTTACTTGTATATTTAAGCTAGATACCCTCGATGCATGTGCCTCGAAGCTTTTCAATAAAATTGACCAATGGATAATAGTACTTTCCTGGTATATTATTTGTTTTTTTCTATTTTCTCAAAATTCGCTCTAACGATTTTGTTTAAAATTCATATATCAATTATTTATTAGATGATCTTTGAAATGTATTAACCCTTATCGGCTCCAAAATTGTTTGGGACCCACTTTACTCATGTATGTTTTTGGGTTTTTATGATTTTCTCTTAAACTACTCTAACACTATTGATTAAATTGGCTGTACATATAATAAATTAGATAATCTTTAAGTTATATTAATCATTTTACCCCTCAAAATAATATTAGACCCATAATTTAAAAGTGTCTCTCAGACGCTTGCATATGATGGCTAGTGCGCTCCTCGCTTGCGCTGACTGGGACTGCAGCCACCGACGCCAGTTTCTCCTTTAAACAATGGCTTTGGCTTGTATTGACTCATCATGAGCCAACATGGCTGACAGATTACCTTAGCTAAGAGAAACTCGTGTGATGTGCGTTTAGTATACCAGATTTTTAAAATTTTCATCTCTTATCCACTTATAAGTATAAGGATTTTTTTTTAAAACAAGAATATAGATTGCGGATAACACATTAACTGCTTTCCTATTTGCCAGAGGGCTTTGTGATTTTAAATGCCTTAGATTAGCTATGAATGGAACATTTTAAATGTGTCAATTGGCCGCCCAAATGGCCAGTACAGATGTGGTCAATATAAAGTATAAAAATTTTATTTTTTGAATATTGGTGTCAACATTTTTATACCTTAAAAATAATAACATGCTAAATTTCATTGAAAATGAGTTAATTTTGAGTGTAGGCAATAACATAATCTCAATTTGTTTGCAAGAGGCTTAAAATCTAAGAATATTTGCAAGTCTTCGAGAGAGCGCTCCTTCAAACGGCTCGAGTCTTGATGATATTGTAAATGGGACAGGGCTATTACCTACAATAGCTGGCAGCCCAATCAATATTTAATAATAAATATTTTAAAATTAATTAATTCTATTTATAATTTGCTATCTTTTTAGGTTCTAACAAACTTTTGAACTTGATAGGTTACGATATTTGAAAAAACAGGTTTGGACTTTATCAGAAAATATGCTTCAAGTTGTGATGTATAGTTAAACTTAGTACTTGACCAAAATCTACTGATACTCATAATAGAAAATTGGTATTAAATATTCTAAAAGAAATATTTCAATTTCGATTATTTATTCAAAATATTTTTCTTACAAATGAGAGAATATTTTTTCTAAACTCCTCGCATAATTATAATTAACGCCGAACAACTAAAATCAAATTAGATTACATATCATTTGTATACAAAATTATATGATATATTATTAAAAACTTGATTATATTACTTAATTATATTTTTGTAAAAATTTTCTGCCCAGCTTTAAAAAAATTTCAAGGCATATAGTACTTGCTTGATTTGACAATTTTTTTACTACACAGTCGGGAAGGAGGGAATATTAAGTGGCACACTTAAACTTTAAAAACACTCATAAGTTGATTAATGTTTAAAAAAAATCAACCCGACTTTGGTGAAGTTTTCAAAAAATATCAGACAAAATAATTTTTTTTGAAGAAATAGTTAAACTTTATGAAATATAATAAATATATAATATTTTATTTTCTTAATCATTTTATTAATATTTGGAAGATTTTCTTATAAAAGAAAAAAACATTTTTATAAAGCATCCAAAAACATAATTATATTATAGTTTATTAAAAAACTTAATAAAAAGTTAAAATCAATGATTCCATACTTTTTAGAAATTATTTTGGAAGCAAAAAATAATTTTGTGTCTTAAAATAACAAATGCTAGAGTATTATCAAATTTTCTAAGAATGGTAATTTATATAATAAAATAGATATGAATAAGATTATGATAATTAGGATTAAGGGAATATAAAATTACATATAAATTTTTCTTTATATAAAAATTAAAAATCAATAAATTATATTTAAATAAATTTTGTAAAAGTGACTAGCTGAAAAGAGATGAGTGATCTCTATTTTTTCAAAAGTTTAAGCTTAAATTAAATTAGGCTTTTTCCAAAAATACACAACTATTATGTATTTGGTTTCATATTTGAGCAGATTTATTTCTAAAAAATTCATTATTATTATTATTATTATTTATTTATTAAACGCTCTTAAAGATAAACTTTTTTTTAGTTATATAACATAACATTTCTGTATTTTTGAAAATTTTTTTTATATATATTATATTTAATAAGTGTATTTGAGAAATAAAAGTGCCTGAGGAGAGGGAGGGGGAGGTGAAATTGGTGATGATGGTATTATATTGGCAAACTTGTTAATGCACCTTTGTGCTAAATTATTAACCAGAGCGATATCAAAACTTTAATAAAAACTATAACTCTAAAAACTTGAAAGCTCAAGATATTAAAGATATCGGTATATTTATTTATAATTCTTGTTGGCCACTAGGCTTTTCCATTAAGAAAGCCTTCTTTTTATTTTATTTTCTTGTTTTTATTGTAAACTATATGTTGAACCGGGTCTAGTCCGCTGGTTCCCAACCGCCGGTCAGTCATAAATTTTTTCCGGCCCGCAGAGAACAGTATTTTTTAAAAATTTTACTCAAAGAATTTTTTTTATTTATGTTATCCTAGAGCAAAAGTAAGGACAAATGGTTTATCGGAGTAAACTACGAGTAAATTTATATGGAGCCGCAGTTCAGATTTCTCTTTTTCAATGTAAAAGTTTATTATTATTGTTAATTTATTTTGCAAAATGTTTTCTTTAATTTTTTACTTTAGATTGATTGCTAAGTCGTTTGGCGGTCCACGAATGAAAAAGGTTGGGAACCGCCGGTCTAATCTTTCCATATGCTGAAAAGGCTTTATAACATTTAAGTTAAATAAAAAAAAAGTCTTTAAGCAAAAGCTGAATCAAACAATTTGATTTCACACAAGGTATTGAATGCAGGCTTGACGACATCAAACCAAACAATCAACAACCCTCTTTTCTTCTCTTCTTAATCCCGAATCCATCGCATCTTTGATTTATATTCTTCCATTATTTCTTAATCTTTCGATTGTTGAGGAATACGTATTAACGTTGTTATAAAAACAAATTTCCTGATAATAAATATAGCCTAGGACTTAATATTTTCAGAAAATCTCTCTAATTTCTAAATATTTTCTCGCTCAAACACTCAAACTGCTAAAACTTTTGCATTTTAATGCAGACGATACTGAGCTGAAAAAAATATATAATTTATTATGTGAACTACCGATGTAACTAGGATTTATTTATTAAGCGAGGCAATCGCGGAGAAAGAAAAAATTTGTATTTAATTTAAAATTAAATGACATTATCAGAGTATATTAAGCGCTTAAGCGATTAAGTTTCTAACTTGCGCGCTTCAACTGAAAATGTCAAAAAAATTTAAATGTAAGGTTAAATTTAACTTATTACAATATGTTAAATATATAATATTAAACCCATCAAAATGAGTTGTCCATTAATCCATTTATGTATTTTTATAAATAATCCATTAAATAAGATCAAAAAGGATTCATATTCAAGCAGTCACGCAACACTGCCGTACCTGCCCAGCGGGCCTTGCACCCCCAGTACTTTATTCTTTACTTATTGTAAAATGCTAGAAACATTTTACCCTATTTCTATAGATTTTGATATCATCAAATGCATTTTAATATTGAAAATAAACCGGGAAATAAATATTTTAATAAGTTTTAGCTATTAATAAATTGCTTATTTCTGGAGTTGAAATAGCTCTTCAGTAAGAAAGAGATCAATTTTATTTTTATATGTTTATTAATAGATATATTTTCATAAAGCAAGTTAATTTTTAAATAGAAAATGAAACAATGTGAGCATGTGTCAAATGATAGTAGTTTTTCGCAAAAATAATATTTTTTAAATTTTCTCAGAGGTGATAGATAATAAGACGTTTGTCAGAAAAGAGAGACATCATCACAACATCCGTATGTTTTTAAACTAATAACTAGTGTAACTAGTCAATTCTAGTCTTCCTCTGTTCACATGACATCGACCTCCCATTATTTTTCCCAAAACTTACAATCTCCAATTCATTCAAATCCAGGCATCTTCTAAAATCTTCTTTTTGATTTTTTACATCCACTCTCACTCTTGGACTTCCTAGTTGTGTGTGATCATGGGTCATTATAGGCCTTTAGGTCCAAAAATGCATCCATTTTCAAAAAAAAAAAAAAAACATACCTGCCTTTCCCAAACTCATTTAATTTTGAAAAACTCTTTAAAAAGACATTTGAATAATTTCATAAGATTTGAGGAAAAAGCACTAATAAAATAAATAAATAAATAAATTGAAAAGATTTGTACTCGGGACTAGTGGTTTTCAAAGTTGATCCCTTACAGGTTTCGCTAGCAAGTTGCTTGAAAAAATTGCCAATCTAACGATATTTAAAGAGAAGCAGTGAATGGCAGCCATTACTCCCTCAGACGGAGGAGGATGCTGATTGACTAATTTGATGGCGTGCAAGAGCGATTAAAGATTACCTATTATGTTTTTAATTAAAAATAACAAATATTTAGAGTGATGAGATAGATCCTCAAAGAATGGAAGACAGAACCAGACGGAATTGGTGAAACTCAAAAAAAGATCTTAATCCTATGGTAGAATTGTTCAATCTAATTTATGAGAATAGTGCCCTCCCAGGTGAGTGGCTCAATTCCACCTTTATATCTATTCTGAAGAAACTATAATAACTAAAAAAAAGTGTGAAGAATTTAGGACAATAAGTCTGATGAGTCATCTTCTGAAAATTTCCCTTAAGATTATTCACAACAGGATCTATTATAATATAGCATATTAGTCCTACGCAAGTCCTTCAGAAATGACTTTGACACTGCCGAAGCACTCTTAGTTATGAATGTACGAGACTTGTTCAATATATTTTACCTCCTGGTCTTTAACTTATTTATTAATTGATGAAAATAAAAGGTGTTACAATCAAAATAAAGTTTGAAATGTCCTCTTTCCGAGGAGTAATTTATTTTTCGATATAGTCCCCACCCGTTGCACTAGTGTTTGCATGCTGCCGTCAGGCTGGCTGTTGATGACACGTACAATTTGATTCACTGTTCCAAGCGATACGGCAAGAATGTCAGCACTTACTCTCTGCTTAAAGCAAGAATTACTACGAATCAACTCATCAACACGTGCCACCTGAAGTGGATGCAGACAACGGACGTCCACTACGTCCTTGTCTTTCACACTGACGTGGATCTTCCGTGCGCACAGTCCGTACCCACCTTGACTGTGTTAAAATCAACATACACATCCCCATAAACAGTATTCATTCGAAGGATATCGATAGGTAGAACACCTTCCGCTGTCAGAAATTCGATTACAGTACGCTGTTTTAACTATATTTCCATGTTCACCGATATTTTGCTTGTGACTGCTTCGATGTCAGTGGTGCCACCTGAAAAATGAATACATCAAACAAAAGCGGAAACTTCAATCCTTATTTTGATTGTAACATTCATTTTCATCAATTAATAAATAAGTTTCGGGCCAGAAGGCAAAATATATTGAACAACTCTTGTACTAATATAAAGATGCCATGATGTTAATGTAGAAGTGCACATTCATTATGAAAAAGCGTTTGACAGGATTAAACATGAGAAATTAATACAAATTTCTAAGAGAAATCGGTATCTATGGTGGAGAGTTTCGAATAATTTCCAACTTGTACTGAATCCAAAAAGCTACTGTTGAGTTGGAGATGAATTTACTGAAGAACTAAATATCAAAAGGGAGTTAGGAAGGAATGCATGTTGTCGCTCTTGCTAGTCAACCTCTATGCAGAGCACATTTTCAGAAAGGCACTTGAAGGCTCCACCGACTAGGATATCGTTATGAATGACTTATTAAATAATAACATCCTTTGTTTAGCCATTATACAGCTTTAAATAACATCGGACAATCAACAAATACAGTCTTTGCTTGAAAGAGTCAACATATACAGCGCAAGATGCGGTCTTAAAATTTATAAAAAACAAATACCAAGTATCTGGTGGTATTTTTGATACCAAAAACCAACGCCCAAAATCCACCGCTGATTATTGAGAACAAGCGAATAAAGCAAGTTTACAGAATTAATTATCTAGGCACCATTGTCAGCAAAGAATGGACTTGCGTTGAAAAAATTACAAATCGGATTGAACAAGCAAGCAGTGTCTTCCTTCGAATGAGTTTGTTACTAATAAATAAGAATCTCAACCTTCAAATGAGGCTATGGGTGATTCGATGCTTTGTGTTCTCGATATTCTTCTATGGAGTGGAATCATGGATCCTAAATAAGGATGTATAAAAAAATTTAAGCATGCGAAATGTGGATCAATAGAAGAATGCTCCGTATCTCCTGTATAGATAAAGTTAGCAACCAAAATGTTTTGCTAACGATGAATAAAACACCAAAACTCATGTTCGATCTAAAGAGAAGAAAGCTAGAGTTTCTGGGGCATATACTTAGAAGCGAAATATACTCGATATTCTTATTCATTATGGAAAGAAAAATTTAGGGGAAAGAGAGCATTGGAAGAAGATTTTGGCTGAAAATTATGACAATATAATAATAGAAGTGTTTGCTAATGAAATCGTGTATTTTTTAAAAATAATCTTGTCATTATTATTTATTATATAATATAAAATAAGTAGCCATTCTTTGTTCATAACATTTTTTCCATACGTAGGTCCAAATTTATTTTTATAATAGTGATATCACTGGAAAGATTTTGAAAACCCCTTTCCATCTACATAGGTGAGATGCTTTAGCAATTCGTCTAAATAGTCTTCTTCTACTTAAGGTGCTGTCTCTTTTCAAAGTTTGACCATCATCATGATTTGAATAGACGAAGAGTACTCGAACCACTCTCGCACTTTAAGAAGAAGAAGACTATTTAGACGAATTGCTAAAGCATCTATCTCACCTATGTAGATGGAAAGGGGTTTTCAAAATCTTTCCAGTGATATCAGTATTATAAAAATGAATTTGGACCTACGTATGGAAAAAATTTTATGAACAAAGAATGGCTACTTATTTTATATTATATAATAAATAATAATGACAAGTAAATTTTAAAAAATACACAATTTCATTAGCAAACACATCTATTATTACATCGTCATAATTTAAAGTGCTTAGAATATCTTTTTTATATTATATTACAAACATGTTTGTCAATCGTTCTTGTCGTGAAGAAGAATCACGTATAATTTTACTAGTTCACCCACTAAGAAGGAATTTTTCGAAAGTCGACCCTTAGAGAAGTGGTGAAACCGTTATAACTCCAAAGGACCTAACTTTGGAGAATCAATTTCGGGTTAGAATAGTAATTTATACATATATCTAAAAAAGGATTTCAGCATTTTGCCCTAAACAACCCCTAAAGGGAGTTAATCGGAGGTGTAAAACACTAAATATCTTAAGTAAAAATATTTTTTTTTCTAAAATGTTATTTCAAATTCTCAAAAGAATTTTAATTTTTTTTTATTCCATAATGGGATAATAAAAGAGTGTAGGATTATTTTTTAAGAAACCAATAATTCCTTTTATATAATTAATATTTATGTTATTAAATTGAGAAAAATCTATCAAGAACTTGGAAAATAAAAATCCCACCTTAAATAATTCTTAGAATAAGGAGTGAAAAAATAAAAAGAGAATCCAATTTAAAAAAAATCTCAAATTTATCAATTAAAAAAATGGACGATCAATTTAGAAAAGACAGGCAGGTTTTCGAAAAACATTCATTTTGCACTTCAAATACTCTAAGTGGTGGTTTCAGCCCTAAAATTTATTTTCTTATTTTCCATTGGATGCTACGGTTTCTTAGTGTATATTTCAAATATATTTAATATTTTTTTCTAAAATATTATTTTGAACTTATATATTTTATTAAATATTACATTTTAATATTAATTTTAAAATATTTTATTATCTTTAAAAGATTTCTTTGTCTCGATGGCAGAATGCAAAACATACATAATTGACACTTTTTCACCTCCCGTCCTGCGCGTTAAAATTTTTTGAAATAATCGACTACCAATTTCTATATATAAATATAATACCGGAGTGTTCGTCTGTCCATCTATTAAGCTCTGTTTGATTTTGATGTACATTTTCTCGATGAAATTTCGAAATGAAATTTTGCACCCTTATAGAGGACATTAGTAAGAGTCCAGAAAAAATAGTTAAGTCCCCAAATTCCCATTTGAAGAGGTTGAAAAATTTTAGAAAATTCAATATTTTCATATTAAAAAGCATTGGGAATCCATCATTCAATTAAGCCCTATTTTTCCTTATGAAAAACCAAAGCTTATTAATTGTTAATAATAAAATGTATATTTAAAAAGGCAAAAAGCATAATTGTTAATTACATTTTTTTTAAGAGGGGGTAGAAAGCATAATTTACAATAGTTTGGGATGCATTAATATGGGATGTGGACGGATTTTTCTAAACTATAGAGAATTTTCTTATGTACGTAAACGTCTATAGTTGATATTGATTAGAGGGCGCTAACCACTGTAAGTAACTGATCAAGTTGGCAATAGGTGGCGGAGGGAGGGTAGAGAACACTAGAATGGGAAATTATTTTTTATATTTAACTGAGATAAGAGAAAGTTGCGCCATGAGATTAGGGGTGAAGCAGGGAACCAAAGGTGGGGCCAAGCCAGATATCCAGATATGTATGTTTATAAAAAAATTGTTTGGCATAAGTGAAAGAAAGTTGCCGCACATGATTAAAGAGTGCCTTAGGGACAGCCCAAGGCGAGTCAGAGCTAGATATGTCTATGAGGTTTCTATGTGGGAAAACTAAATATCAAAAGGGAGTCCAGGGATCATAGCCCACCTGGCTAAGTGCGCAGCCGACCAAAGGCGGGCGGTGCAGTTAATTTTTAAATGTATATAATTAAAGAACAGGTGTATATAGCCTTTTATTCCAGAAGAAAAAGAAATACCACTGAAAAAAGTTTTTATGACACAATAAATTATTTAAATTGAATAAGTTGCTGTGAACAGTTTATGAGTCATTCATTCTATACCAAAAATTGAGAAAACGAAGTCGAATAAAAGTTTGAAGAAAGGTAGCTGGCTGGATAATAATTAATGAGTGAAAGATTCAGGCAGTCAAAATTAAACCTTTATTCATTTAATTCTCAAGATTCGGCTGTCTTTCAGCCTTCATCAGAACAATTTAATCATTCTGAATAAAAAACAAATCTTTTTTCTTTTCCTTTCATGTGTATTGTTGGTCTGTATATTAATTGTTTTTATTTATTTATTTCATTGAAATTTACATACTGCTTGCTTCTCATAGTGTAAATAACAATAACAATTTTTTTTCTCTTTATAGTTCAACGAGGTAGGTGTGTGAGTGAGTAATAGACTTATAACAAAATATGTTTTTATTTGATTTTTATTTTTGGCTGCCTGCATCTTCCACTCGTTGGATTTCCTAGGAACTAGGGAGGTCCAGGGGATGAAGACTTCTGGCTAGAGGGGTTGTCTGCCGAAGACTTTTCTGAGTAAAATGATATGGATCACTTGTATTTAAATTTGTTGTAATTTTGTTAAAAATATTTTGTTGATCGCTCGGGTTAATTGGATCGCCTAGATTTTTGTGGCGCCCCCAAACTATGTTATTGCAGAAAAGACCGACCTTAATCATGTCATATTTTTCACCTCCACTACTGTTAAATTTTGAAAATAGTAAAAATTTATTTTCCCTATTTTAGAGCACAAGGCTAAGGACCTGGACCGACAGGGCAAGCCCGTTGGCCCAGACCCGGCCCGGCATGCGGGCGGGGTTTTGAAAGCAATAAAAAATCTATGGGACGGTAGTGAGACCAAATATTACGTGTGCAGGCCGACGGATAAGGAAATTAAATCCGGCAGGTACGGGCCTAAAATTTTTTTTAAATATTCCTGTTTTTTCAGCATCTGAGGTCATAAAGAAAAACAAAAAATTTCCAGGAATATAATAACTATCATCACGGGATCATGGGAAAGATACAGTTAATACAGAGTGACAGATCATTTGGGAGATCTATTTTTTTTTAGATTCAGGGGAACCTGAAAACCTGTATTTCCGTTGAAATCTAAATATTTAATCATAATTTGAGAATTTGAGATGCTTTTGAACACTAATATTTGATTTAAAAAATAAGCCTTGTTTATTTAATAGATTTTTTTGCGACCGCAATTTTTTCCCTATACTATCATATATAGGTAAGAGAAAATAAAAAGAAATCTAGGACCCCTCGTATTAATGGTCATGTTGACATTATATACATGCCATATATAAGTTAACAAGGAAGGAAAGATAAATTAATTTTCGATGACATTCTTATTATTCTTCTCATTTCCGTGAGGGAGAGAGAGACGGTAAATAGAAATATGAAAATCTCTCTTGAAAATTTATTTTCCTTGGGACCTACCACCTAACACTATAACAAAGCCCACTCTCCCGGAAATTTATCTAGATAAGTGCCTCCTCCTTTCATTTTTATTAATTTTTTCTTTTCTAAATTAGATTTTCTTTGCGAATAATATACAAATTAGGGACAAAGTGATTCGTAAAAATTAATTGGGTTTGAAAAATTTACGGGCGGTTAGGGCAGGTACAGGTGCTTTTGAAAAAATGACCGACGAGCTTGGTAATTGGTAAAAAATTAAGGCCCGGGAATGAGCAAGAGTTAGAAAACAAGTACAGTCATGGGTGGATATGGGCCAAAAAAATCTCGGCCCATGTAGGGTAGTCTACGCGAGGCTCAGATACGTCATCCATTAAATCCATTTTGAACTACATACTTGGATTAACTTATTATTTTTTACTAATTTCAGCATCATTAAAAAAATTTGAGCTTAAAAATAAAGATTATAGCTATTATTATTAAATAACAATCTGAATCTTACCTTAATTTATATCATACAATAGGAAGCATTCGAGCTAATCTTAATATAATATCAACCAAAAGGAACCAGGATTTACGTAATCGAGAAGAGGTAGTTAACAAAAATTTTAAAATTATTAAAATAAAACATAATTGGCTTATTTTATGCAACCAATACAATCTAAAAAAGAGAGATTTATTTAAAATTTAATTTAAAATTCCTTTTCAAATTTTTTTAATTTATAAATTACCTTCTCATTTGTCCTCGTGATCGGGGAAGAGAATCTGGAGTTTCTTTAAAAATAAATTGACGTATACCAAGAACATAAGACTCAACATAATCGACCCAAACAATTTGACTGGGATCGAATGGAAACATTGCACGATCTAATGGTGATAAAGAATTGAGAAGAGCCCGAACATTTTCATCCCGGAAGCGCCATTGTCGAGTTGAAAAATATTCCAGGCATTTAGCAGCTTTGGCCAATTTATTCTGCACACGCACCATACTATAAAACATTTATTATTATTATTATTTTTGTTATAGAAATTCTAGTTATTAGATAAGGTGAGTGACCCATATTTAATTTAATTAAAGATTTTTAACAAAGAAAACTCTCTAAAACATTTATTTAATAAGTATAATTTTAGACTATTTATAAAAGATGATATTCAAAATATTCTTTAATCAATATCAAGGGCAAATTTATTAATTATCTAAAGGATTTTTAATTTTTGAAAAAAGGATGAAAATGTATCTAAAGTTTATACAGACAAAATTTTTCAAATTTCCAATTATTGACACCAAGGTGACCAAATAGTTGACAATTTACAAATTTTAATTAAAAAGAGTTAATGTTTGCTTATTATAAAAGAAATGTAATTGCTTCGAGCCCTCCTCTTTCCCCATCTAAGGAGAAAGCAGATTTACGTTTTGATATCCCCTGAGTTCAAAAAACATTGTCTTTCCATGTATATCCGCGGGTGTGTCTGTCGCGCTTTTTGATTCCTAGATACAGCCCACAATTATTTATTTATTTATTTACAATATGATGGAGAAAGGTTGTAATATACATACATATATTTAATACATTTAATAAAATTAATATAATACAGAAGTAGGCCTCCATATCATTTTCACTTGGAGATTCACTTATAAATCTCTTATTATCAATTCTAATTTCATTCAGATTGTTATGCAGAATTTTAAACAATTTTACTAATGCGTTTTTAAAAAATTCGAAACAAGTTGCCGATCTAGAAAAATGATGATAATTTTGAATTAGATGAAATTAAGAGGTCAACTGATATGGTATGGTTGTTCCTTGATAAAAAAAAATATAATTAGGATTTGTGTGGTTCTTCAAAAACTTAACAAAAATGTGTTGGGAGAGAATAATTTTACCCAGTGTTGAGAATCAGTTAGGGAAGGGCAAATATTTTTCAAAATTGGATGCCAATTCTGATTTTTGGCAGATTCCTTTGTCGAAAGAATCGGTCAAACTTACAACATTTATTACTCCATTAAAGAGATTTTATTTCAATAAAGTGTCATTTGGGATATCATCGGCACCTAAACGTTATCAGAGGAGAATTAGTGAAGGGCAATCCAGAAGTGGTAATCAATCAGATGAATGATGTTTTAGTTATTGGAGAAACCCTTAAGGAACCCGACGAACGAAGAAGTATTGTATTACAAAGATTTTTAAAAGAGTGGATTACTTTAAATCCTGTCAAATGAGTTTTTGGGGTGAAGGAAATAAAATTTTTAGGAAATAATTATAATTTCTAAAAAGAGAATTAAACCAGATACAGATAAAATTTCTGCCAAAATGGAGGACTTAAAAGATATTCAAGGTCTCAGAAGATTCCTGAGAATGCTGAACCAATTGAAATTTGTTCTAATTCTCTCCTAACTTACTCGACCTCTTAAAGAATTTTTAGACTGGAAATGGAACGCTAATCACACAAAAGCATTTAAAATAATAAAGACAAAATTAACAGAAATCGAACTCTAGGGAGATTCGATGTTAATAACCTATCAGAATTGCAACGGACTCAACGGCTTATGAAATAATGGATATCTTTTTCTCCACTCTAATATTCGATCCTAGACTACTCGCTCATCTTACCGCCACAGGAATCCCATTCCACAATCTCAGAGACGTCACAAGGAAGGATGCGTCGTATGACGCAGTCCTATCGATCGCCATGCAGAGATCAAGCGGAGTCACCCTCGAGCTCATCCCACCATCCCTTAAAGCAAACCTGAAGTTTTCATATACAGGTTCCTTATTTTTCAATACAACAAACACACAACACCCCAAAAATAAATATTCTCTTCTTTTTTTTAATTTAAGCCATTTTAGCTTGTTATAATAGGGTGCTATGTGCTGGTCAATTGGTATATCAAATATAAATTTGATGCAGGAATTCCAGTGTCGTACTCTGGTCACCCGACATGCCATTATATTCCAAGCAGCAATAGTCAAAATGAGGTAGTATAAGGGAATTCACCACTAATTTTCTGATATTGAATGGGAGGGATTCTTTTTTTTTTTTTTTTAACTTTATATAAATTGTTATATGCCTTCCTGGATACATCCAAGACATGATCCTTCCAGCTCAGAACACTAAGAATGGAATAAGATGGAATTTATTTAAATTGAATTGATTTTTAAATTCATCTATATGAGCATAGAGTGATTGGGCATTTACATGGCAAATTTTAAAATTTTCACTCATGGCTACTGATATAAGATGTCGATGTCGATAGAGAGCGAAGTCGAGAAGAAAAATTGTAGTGACTTCCCCCCTCCACTGTGATAGTGCCTTACAAGGAGAACTCTAGAAACCCGGAGTTTCTAGATATAAACGGAACCCTTACCCGGCGTGGGGACACACATTGAAGGATACAGAACTACACAGAAAAGAAAGTGAATACACTGAGAATAACACAAACACTCAGATTAAGAGTGAATAGTGACATACAGAGAAGGAGAGTTAGAGTGATAAATACACAGAGTGAGACAGGGCAGTGGACAGACAGAGTAGCGATTATCTCTGCCTCTTCGTGTTTGAGAAGTACCACGTAGTGGTCAACAGAACGTGCCACGCGGTGCATGTTCTCAGAGTGTGGTGAATTTTCCCTCAAGACAGCGACACCTCTACCAGAGGTGAGAACGCACCCTCTCACTCTCAGGTGCTACTGGGATCCACGCCAAGACGTATTGTCGAGAAGGATTCGTTAAACCAGCAGGAATCTTCTCGAGAACTCTCCTTTCTCCAGAGTGATGAGTAGTCATTTAATATAAACAATTCAATTGCTTTAAAAGAACTCAATTTTCTGCACATATTCATAATAAAGCATAAAATTAAAATCTAGCTTGGCCGATACAATCACACTTCAGACAATCAAAGGCAAGAGCTTTTATTCCCTAATCCTAAATCCTTTTTTTTCAAAGCGTCCTCAACCCACCAGTCATAAATACAGATACTCTCCCCCATTATGAGTTACACAAATCAGAATTAACTAAATAATAATTAAAAATAAGCCAAAGCAGATAAAACTAATTCAAAATCCTGCCATTTGAAATCGTCCCAAATTTCAAAGCTGGTCTCTGTTCAAGATCTAAAATGGAAAAAAAAAAAAAAAAAAAAAAAAAAAAAAAACGCCTTTATTTAAAATGAACTAAAAAGAGAAAAATAATTTTTGGCATAAAATTGTTAAATATTTATGACAAAATATAAAAACGGGCGCTCATTTAAACTTAAAATATTTAATGAGCGCCCACGACTTTATAAAAAAAATTATTTTCCTCTTTTTAAATCAAAGCATTTAAAAAATTTTTTTTTATTTTATGCTAAGTTCTATTTATTATTTATTTCAACACAAGAATATAAGAAATCGATTAGAATTTTCACCAAGTTTGCCAATTCACATTTATGGCATAAATATTTTGGCGGCAATCTTTTAGAGCATACAATGTTGACACATTTTTATTTTACTTTAAGACTATGTAATAAAGAAAAAAAAACAAAGTTGGATCCAGAGTTCGATCATAATTAATATTCTTATTTTAGAGGTTTTTTTCTTAATTGACAACTGTTGGAGTGTTATCAACTATTGGGTCACTTCCCTTATATAGGTATTGTATGAATATATCATTAAAAAGAAATCAGTAATGATTTAATATTCATTTTTGTTTTATATAAATTATAGATAAAAAGTTTGACGATAGTTAATATAAATCTAGCCTCTCACCCATCCCTTTCTTTCCCCTTTTTATTTTGTTATTTATAGAAATTTTTTCAAAAAAGAATGAAATCTAAAAATATATAAAATAAAACAAAAAAATTAATTATATCTTATGAAAGTATTAAAAAACTTATTTTCTCACATAGGCTTCCTTCCGAAAAGACGAGCTATGATATCAATAGTATGAGCAGGCAATGTGTGACAGAGCATAGTTACTATCCAGTTGGTTAAAGGATTCGAACGACAATCGCCATCAGGGTACCATAGAGTGTCAGCAAGAGGATGTCGACGCAGATGTTCGAAACTCAGCGATACAAATTGCTTCCAAGTTATTGGATTCCGTTGTCCAGAGACACAGTTGTAAACAGGCATTCCATATGGCCTAAAAAGTAAAATAATGACTAGAATCCAAATAAATAATGAAATATATATCGCTTAAAATATTCTAAGATATTGCAAACAAAAATTCTTATAACAATTGCAAAAAAATATAAACATTTTTTAGGAAGATTTTGATAAAAAAACTAAATAAAAACAAAGTATAAAGGAAATCGAAATTATGGACAAAAAGTCTAGAATTTCTGCTCAAACAGAAATTCTAAAGTTGGCTACTGTTATTTTCTCTGACTAGTTTCAGCCCTAAAATTCTTGTCGCTTGGAAAGAAAGCATAAAACCTACTGGGAAAGAAGGTAGAGAGAACCTAATTTAGGACGAAAATTTTTCTGGTTGCCCAATTTTTAGTTTTTCCCATCAAAAATTTAAAACATTTTTATTTTACCTATTTTTTATGTTCCTCAACTTGAAAAAAAATAAATTTTATTGAATCCAGGCGAAAATTTTTCATCCATTTGGATTTTAATACATAATCATTTTGATGGAGAGCTCCAAAAAGTAAAAAATATCTTAACCTCATTTTTTTTCATCATAAATTTTATTAGATTTTATTGCAGTTTATTTGGCAACTATAATTCAAATATAACAAACAAGAATAAAATAAATATTATGGAAAAGAAACCTTTTATTCTTATTCTTTATAAACTAAGCATTATTATTATTACATCCCGGCCGGGGCCTCTACAATCCCCCGATCCCCTCCTGCAGATGTTCCATGACCAAGGTATTATTATTATTATTATTATTATTATTATTATAAAAAATTTCCTTTGAACCTCTGTAGTTCTTCCATAGGTTTCCCCAGAGCTCCGACACATCTAGATTCTCCTATGAACTTGTTTATTTGCAGGGCTACTCTCCCAACAAGGGTAGTCAGCAGCCACTGGAAACCGGTATCGTGTTGGCGGAGTAGACGGAGCGAGCCGAGCATTACTACCTTTTGCATCCGTCCTGCAATATTTTCTGCATTCTGATTGCAGGCCGGAATGATTTTGAGATTGGAAAGAAGTGAGTCATTCATTCCACCGAGGACGCCAATAATAAGGACCACTATTTTTATCGAGTAACCTCCATGCATCTGTCTCATTTTGGCCTCAAGTTCTTGATACTTGGTCCGTTTGTCCTCCTCTTTGACTTCGATATTCGACTCGGCTGGAGCCGAGAATTCAATGATGTAAATTATTTTAGTCTTAAATCAAAGAGGGCAATATCCGGCTTGGTGGCTTGGATCAGCCGGGAAAAGTTCCAATATATACAGTATCCCTCATTCTCAACAACAGATGCAATATCCCTGGGTCTCATCTACAAGTATGAATAGGGCAAATGATAGTAAAATACCCTTAATGCCGCATAATGACGAAACACATAGGCGGTGAGAGCATACCTCGGGCACGTCGAGAGAAGATGGTATAAAGACTCTTCATGCTGCCAGCATGCTCGACAATTCGTAGGATCGTCCACGTTCATAATTCGTCGGCGGTAAGAGAGGGTGTTGATCACGCCATCCTGGCAGGCAAGGATGAATCCTACGATTCATGTTCATCGTATTCCGAGTCATTCTGTCTATTTCGTGAAGCTCATTTATCTGCCACTTCACTGACCTGAAGGTGTAAAGTAGCACTGACACGGCAAGCATATTGGAGGCGGTGACCTTATTTCTCCCTGACAGTTCGGAAGACTAAATCCGCCTCATAATTCATTTATACTTGCTGCGAAGTAACTCTTTGATGGAGTTGGTATCCTGAGTGTGGCGTTTTGCCAAACCAAGATACTCGTAAGTCTCTTCAGCGCCCATATGATGAATGGCGTCTCGATCCATGAACACAGCGTCCCGATCTTCATTTCCTGAGATGCACCACTGCGCACTTATCCAACCCTAACGCCATGCCGATATCGCAGGTGTATACTCGGAGGACTTCGAGAGCAAGGTTTTATTCCCTCTCGCCTGAGGCATAAATCTTTAGATCATCCATATAAAATTGATGAGTGACTCTAAGCTTCCTATTTCCAGGTCCTCCGCATGCATATTCTCCAATTTGGAGGAGGAGTGCAACTGATAGGGGCAAAAGTGAGATACAAATTAATAAGGGACTTAACGAGTCTCCCTGGAAGACTCCTCTCCGAAAATTTAACCAATTTGTGCAGATTAGGTCTCCCGTTCTTATGGAGAATTTGGTTCTCCAGAGTGACATTATTTCCTTAATGCATCCCACTATATTTTGATGTACCGAGAGCCTTTCCAACACGTTGATAATGAGCTTATGAGGTGTTGTATCAAAAGCCTTTCGGTAATCGATCCATTGACAGATTTCTCTTTCGTTGGATAGCGTCTTAACAGATGCATCCATCGATGAGTAGATTTTCGCGGCACCCTTTACTACCGCGTTTTGCCCCACGTCCATTGTTTTGGTAAAAGAGCACTTTTTTCTTTTGTATTTGGGACTGTTTTTTCGCAATTTCTTCCTTCAAACGCACCAATAATTCCATGTAATATTCGGCGTTGATGGTCTTTCCTTTCTCAAGATAATCGACGAATAAAATACCTTGCGCATTCCAAAATCTTACCGGCCAACATTTGCGTTTTTGATCACTTTGGACGGCTTTCACCTATTGCTGTTCACTCAGCTGACTGACGATTTGATTCCGGAGTGTAGTGGAGGATCCATCTTTCATCAATTGTCAGATACCGACGCAAAAAAACCTGATTATTATGGTTAAACAGCGCGTCTGAATCATCGACGCGTTGCTGTTTTTAGTCCAGTGTGAACACAGCTTTCTCATGGATAAAGGTTCATGCAAAATAGTGTATACACTGCCTTCTGATATCTTTAAGGTGTCAGCTATCTCACGCAACTTCACTTTACGGCCTTCCCAAACTATTTTATGCACTTTTTTTATGTTTTCTGGAATAACTGCCGAATTCAGACGACCAGAGGGTTCAGCATCATCGGTGTTTGTACGGCCACGTTTGAACTCAGCAAACCAATGTTCGATGGAGCAGAGACCCCATAATACTTATCAAGTCATTGCTTTGCTTCAACGGTATTTTTTCCCATCAAAAAACAGTGTTTAATCAACACACGAAATTCCTTTTTTTGTTTTGAAAATAACAAAAGTAGCGTCACTAAAACCACTGTAACTTGTAAACTAATGGTCGGATTTTCATGAAATTTTGACACATATCGTTTGAAGGTTGGTACTTTCTAAAAATCATATGGATTTTTTATTAGAGGAGCCATCTATGTCTCATCCTCGGGACTTATTGAGTGATGTGTGTTATTGTTATATATTACGTAAAAGATCATAGGACAACTTTGGGCATAATTACAAATAGCCTATAAGTGACTGAGGATGGACGCATAAATTTTGTTCGAAACGTTTCCTTTCGGCTTTTGCATCTAAGGCTTTTCTTTCATTTGCTGCAATTTGCCTTCTATTTCCCTCATTTAAATATTAATTTACACAATAAATATACAATATATATCCTAATGCTAATAAATAAATAAACTTAAAAAAAGAGTGAGAATTTAGATCCTGTCAAACAATTTTATTTCTCTTAAGAATTTGAAGATATTTTCATAGTTGTCGTTGTTAGTGAGCATCTCTCAGAACCTCATCTTTCCCAATTTATTTCCCCTCGCAGTTCTACAAACAGAGCAATCTTTTAATATATGTTTCACTGTGATTCTTTCACAGCATAATGTACACCATAAGAGTTACTCTTTCTTAATCAGAAATCCATGGGAAAAGAAAGAATGACCAATTCGGAGACGAGTTATCTTAACATGCTCTTTTCACCTTTGAGATAATTTCCCAGCTCGACTAATTTCCGGCATAATTTGTTTTAGAAGATTATTTGTTGATTGGCTCTACCCTTTCTTTCAGGCTCAATAATTTCTTTGTTGATGAATGATTTAATATCCTGAAGTATGTTCTTCATTAAATCAGTTATTTTTATTTGCTCCGTTTTTTGCTAGGATGTCCTTTTCATTTACAAGGATGTTTTTGTGACTGGGAGCCCATATAAAATGGACTGTCAGCAATAAGGATTTGATACATACAGTTAATTTTTTGTACAAATACATGTTGGGAATAAATATCCTCAATCAAAGCACTAGAGTCGGATATAATTAAAGATTTGTTAATTTGTTAAGGTCGATTTTTCAATAGATAGATAGTTCAAAAGATTTGAGCTCAGTATTGAATATACTGACTGTGAAAAATCTTTCTTCATTATTTAAGATAAGAACACATTCCACTTTATCCTCAAATTTGGAACCATCCATAAAAATTAGTTCATAGTTAGGGTATCTCATCAAGGTATTTTGAAAAATTTGTTTATATATTTCGGGACAAATCGAATGTTTTTCAAATTTTCTAAGATCCGAAATAAAATATGGTTTAACAAGAAGCCACAGAGGATTAGGATTACATATAATAGTGACCATTTGTTCCAAATAAGTTTTATATTTATCAATTTTATCTTTCATCCTTAGTGCTAGGGGCTTTGTCGACTTCGGTTTTCTAAAAAACTCGTTTGCACTGTTGTCGAAATAAGATCTTATAGACAGGATGTACTGGTTGACATCTAATTTAGCCATATAATTCATTGACAGGATCTCTCTTCTCATTCTTAAAGGGGTTTCCCAGAGCCAAAAGACTCAGAATTTGAATTGTTCTGAAGGCCCCCAAAACTATTCTGATCTCCAAATTATGTCAAGCTGTCTGAGAATACTCTCTACCCGATAAATAAACTGACGTTGTATTATCAAGCTTCCTGCTTAAAGTCGCTCGATATATATCTGGACCAAACTAGTCCGGTCACCAATATGTATTGGATAAAACCCTTAAAATATTTATGGAATTTAAACATCTTTTTCTAAGATAGTTGACCTGTTGTTTCCAAGACTATTCCAAGAAATTTATTTTTGAAGTGAAACTTCTTTGCTGAGGGGGCTACAATTTTCGAGCGTTACGAAAATTCCGATCGCATGAGGGGAATAGTTAGGGTGGGGGGAACCTGTAGAGGAGTAGAGTGCGTCAGCTGCGACTTCACTCCAAGGCATGCACTAGCGGTCGAAAGAGAAGACGGCAGGGGAGGGGGGAAAAGTATTTTATAAGTATCATTAATTTTTATGTGAATAGTGTGATTGAAAATGTAAAAAAATGATTCATAAAAAATGAGAAACTAATTACCATAATTGATTCATGTTTTTGTCAAATTAAAAAACGAATTCCTTGTAAAATATATTTGAAAACATTAACTTTGAATTGTTTTTTTTCATTTGAGATCATATCCCATCGTTACTATTCTCATTTATTATCTCTTGTTCAATAAAAAAATACTAATAATTTATCTCTATCTATACCTAATAAGCAAGAAGTTTCACTTCTGTCGCGCTTGGACTCCACGCACACACTTTTCTTTTTTCATTATAAGAAATTGGTCTTCTACCCAACACTAAAAGGAGATCTAGTGGTTTTCTAAGTCTACAAACACATGTCTTATTTTCTGATAGTTTAAAACCATTTTCCATTGTCCAGTTATCATTTTTTTCTATACAGTTTTGGGGCTTACTTTTCAATTAACCTAGATTTTTCGGATTTCATATATATATAATAAGATCATCTACAAATAATGAAAACTGTATAAGCGCTTTTATCTCAGAAGCAATGTCATTTCTGGCGATGGAAAATATTGTAGAATAGTATGTAATATAGACCCCTCTGGAACCCTGTTCTCTTGTGTACAAGTAGTAGAAAGAGTTCCCTATACGAACTTTAAATTTTCTTTCAAAAAAATTTTCAATAAATAAGGCGAGATGACCCTTTATCAATCAAAAATGAAAAAACGCCAAGTTGTATCGAATAACTTTTCAAGGTTAAAAAACACAACAATTATGTGTTGTCTATTTATAAAACAGTTTTGAATGTAACTTCAAGGCGGACAAAATGATCTAAACAAGATTAATTTATTTTAAAACCAAAGTGATATTTTCAGATTAAATTTCTAATCTCTAAAATATATTTTAATCGTCTATTGACAATCCGTTTCATGAACTTAGCGATACAATTGAAATTGGATGAGAGTTCTTTATAGTATAGAGTTCCTTATTCGATTTTGTAACCAGAATAATAATCAATTTCCTCCAAGACTTTGGAAATATGTCATGAATTCACAGAAATGAACAAAAATCGTCTTTTTTAAATTTGCTCTTCCTTTCTTTTGCGCAACAAAAATTACTCATTTATTGATCGCATTGTGACATGTAAAGAGAAATGGATTCTCTACGATAACAGAAAACATTCGGGTCAATGGTTGGACAAAGATGAAAAGCCGGAACACTTTCCTAAGCCGGATTTGCACCCGAAAAAGATCATGTTGCCTGTATGGTGGTCTTGTGCAGGCTTAATCCATTATAACTTCTTAAAACCGGGTGAAACAATAACTGGCGAGAAATACTGTAGAGAAATGCACCAGCTTTTGCAAAAGGAGTCTCCAGCATTGATAAACAGAAAAGGACTGATTCTTCTACATGATAACGCACCCCTACATGTTGCACGAGTCACCCTGCAAAAATTGAACGAACTTGGATACGAAAGTCTGCCTCATCCGCCCTATTCGCCAGTCTATCTCTCCCCGACTGATTTTCATTTGTTCGCACATTTAACGAACTTTCTAGATGGCAGAGTGTTTAAAGACCAGACCGATGCCGAAATTACGTTTAAAGATTTCATCGAATCTAGAGAACCGGATTTTTTCGTAAAAGACATTAAATAAGCGCTTATCACGTTGGCAAAAGTGTATAGATCAAAACGGTTCTTACTTCTATTAAAACGGCTAAGTAGAAATGGAGATTTTTGTGTTTAAAGTTTTGCATTAAAAACGGACATTATTTTTGCAATTCCCAACTTGTCTCTTGCCCTGTTCCTTGGTGCAGAGCTAGAGGTCAAGGCTAGAGACCAAAGGTCAGTGGTACGCTTCCCGTCCTGAGAGACAAAAATGTATTTAAATTATATTGGTTACCAATTAATTTAAATAAATAAGGACGGAGTCTAGATGGCCTCAGATGCCAAAAATGACTTAAAAAAAAACTTAGTCTTTTTGAGGAGATTATATAAAAAATAGTGATTTCCTTTTAGATAACTAAGAATATATCACTCTTGAAGGAGACTATGTTGATGAATAAAGTCGAATTTAAAAAAAATGTTTTTTTTAGTAGTTAGCCTCGGGACTTATTGAGTGTTGTGTTAGCTCATAGTAGATAGATAGATATAGGATAAGGAAAGTATTGCGATAGTTAAAAATGTCGAGATTTCAATATAAGATTCGAAATACACGTTTTGAGGTTCCTTGAGTCTAAAAATGGGTCTCTCAAAATGGATGGTCTCTCTCTCTGTGTATGGGTCTGTGTGTGTGAACAAGATTTCTCAAAAACGAAAAATGTTCCAGGCTCAAACTTTATATTTAAGCTAGGTACCCATGTCGCTTTCACTTAGATTTTCAATAAAATCGGCTAATTATTAGATGATCTTCGAAATGTATTAACCCTTATTTTCCCCAAAATTGTTTGGGTGTATTGATGTGCTTTTTTAGTTTTTGGTTAATTTCTCTTAAACAATTTTGATCATTTTGATTAAATTGGTTGAACATATAATAAATTAGAAAATCTTTAAGATGTATTAATCATTTTCCAACTCACAAAAGTATGGGACTCTCAATTTAGGATTTTAAGAATCCCATAGAAAAGAAAAGATAGGGCAACTCGTTGCTATGGTAACAAAATATAAATATTTTTAATTCCTAATGTTTGATAATAATCAAGATTTAATTGCCAATTTAATTTTTTTATAATTATAAATATTTTCCTTGGGATAAATTTGAAATGAAAAAATGGGTGGTACCACTATTTACCTCTCGAAAACTGATATAGTACCATAAAAAATCTGGTGTGACAGCACATCACATTACTTTCTCTTGTCTAATCAGTTTAAAGTAAGTTGAGTGATGTATTCTTGGTCACACCAGATTTTTTTTCATTAAGGTCATAAACTTATAATAATAAGTAATTAATAAATGAATTCTTAAATTAAAAATCCCTACGTATATATAAAGATATCAAATAAAGTAAGTTTAACAAAATAGGGGCCATTTCAAATTTTACCACCAAGGAGCTACTAATAAATTAATCCGTCACTAGCTAAGACCCTGAAGCTAATTCTTAAAGGTAATATGCAAAAACACTGATTTCTTTTACTTAAAGTCTCACAAGATAGAGATCACGCCTCACGTATTAAAGGTCAGTCTTTCGCTTCCCGTTCTGAGCAACAAAATTTATTTATATTATATTGGCTACCAATTAATATAAATAAATAAAGTCTTAAAAAAAAATAGTTGGAAATGAAAGAACAGATTCTTTTAATTCTTTCACCATCTTATTATGAAATTCTATCGCCGTTAAGATTTCTAAAAACAGAGAATTTTATCATTATACGATATTCTGCTTTTTTCATTTTGAAAAAGCACTACAAGACATTTACTTTAAGTGGCTATTAACAATGTATGAATTGACAGAATTATTTGTCATTTTTCAAACATTCATATGACAATTGAAACTTCAAAATGGTTAACCTATTGATTTATAGGTGTCGCTTTCAAAATTATACAGACAGCTCTTGAATTATATTGAAATAATATTTTCTCTTAATAATAGGATGTAGTCAAAGGAAAAATCTACATTAAGTATTGAAACGAGGAAGTCTAACAAAAATTTCGTCATAGATTTTGGAAAAATAAAAAATTAATAAATCAAAGTTTGCTTAGGAAAATTACTTCCTTTGAAAAATAATTGATAATTCTAATAAATTTTTTTGTCAATAAAGCTTAATAAATCTAAATATCAAAATTTTATTATTTTTTCATCTGCATCTGCTCTATTTTCATTATCTTAACGTACCGTTTTTGAATGAAGAAAATATAATCATCCTATATAAAAAAAAAAATAGAACCTTTCGGTGGCAGTCCTCCAAGCTGCGCAGATCATTAAATTAACCACGAGGTCCACTGGGATAAGGTCCGCCACTTTAGATCCATGACAGAGCATCGTCCTGAAAAAGCCTTTTCCTGCAGCGGCAATGATCCCCGTGGGGCCGTTCAAGTTGTCCACCCATCCAGAAACGGGCTCCGAAGCAGAGCTCAGCACTGCGTTAAAACATTAGAAAAATCTTTATAGTGGTATATGGCTACAAGTCAGTTTAATTAAAAAATAAATTTCCTTATTTTTTAAATTGCATCTTAAATAAACTAAAAATTCAATTTAAAATTTTGTATTAATTTATTTTGGCCATTTAATAATTTCTATATTATTTTATCGGTGCAATTTTATTTTATAAATTAATTAATTTTCATCAAATTTTATATTTGCATTTCATATTCTTACATTGTCAAACATAACACCATCTCTCTACCTTAAAAAAATGAGTCATAAAAAATCACTTAAGAAACCAAATTACAAATGATCATTTGGACAATTGTCTGAGATTGGCCAGTTTTTCATATCAACCTGACTATGAAAATATTGAGTGGTCCAAACAATGCCAAATTTCATATTAATCTTTTACTTTCTTTTACCTATATAACTAATGGTAGTTGGAGTCCAAGCGTGGCTCGGTTTTTTTTTTTTTTTTTTTTTAAATAAATAAGATTAGGGTATTTAAAATAAAAATAATACATAATGCACAAATTGCCCCATTTTTGGAGAGATTCGGTTTGGAAGTTTATTCCTATATACAAATAATAATTAAAATATATATATTAAATATAATACATAAAATACATGTGCGCTGTGGATGAATAAAACGGATGGATTGTCGATTAACAAGAACAATTTATTGAATTATTTAAAGATACAGTTTGGTTGATCAGAGAGAGAATGATTGACGTGCGGGCGTGTTGTTTTAAGTAAGTTGAATGGTGGTCTGAGATGGCGCACGCCGAGCCCTTTTTAACTGCCAGGATGCCTTTGTTTTATGGTGCTTTTGAGGACCCACGGGAATTCATTTACTCCCTTGCTTCCATTAGTCTTTGCCGGGAAATCCTTTCCTTGTTGTGTGCCGCCATATACATAATAGTAATAATAGATTATATAATAAGAATTCAGAGTTCTCTCGCCTGTTGAACTCTCCAATTATTTTAAATATTGGAGATCTCTCTCGGATTTAAGTTCTAAATCTTTCTTGATACAGGAAAGAATTGAAATGAACGCCGAAACCTTAAAACCAATCTTGGAGAGCAGCTGGTCATAGCCCCAGCTTCCGTCAAGTAACTTGCCCAGGTTACCGAAAGAATCGTTCTTTCTTTCGGAGAAATTGCTCAAATCGAACAACTCAAACAAGTCGCCATACTTCACAAATTAATCATAATGACCAGAAGATTTGAAGATGAGGTACCTAAGAAATTTTCTCTATACCTTTTACAAGGCATTACCTGGAGTGCTAAAATAGAACTCCATGCCAGAAGAACATATTCAAAATGAGGTCTCACAAGTGAGATAGAGATTTTTTATTGTTGATACAATATTAAAGTTTTTACAATTTCTCTTGAAAAAACCTCTCAATCTCTAGGCTTTATCACGCTGTTAATGGACAGTACCTGGTCGCTCGGATTTATTTTTTTTTAATGGACAAAAAGAGTCAATAATAGAGAGCTTTCAAAGCTAGGACCTTTGCAATTAGAAATAAGACCTAAAGATAAAGTGCAATCGATATATCAACACAATATACCAAATTTCATCCTAATTGGTAGAGCGGTTGTATGAATTTTCCCAAAGATGAGACCTAGCGCAATTGAATCCACGCACACGAATTAGTAAATACAAATCAAAATAGTTAGAGCTGTTTTCGAGAAAAAATTTACATACATACATACAGACATACAGACATATATACATAGATATACAAGGGTGGTCTGAAAAGTTTTCGACCTAACAAAGATATGAGACATTTTTTCTTCAAATTTATTTTTATTTTTCTACATAGTCCTCTCCTTGTAAGTCTACACACTTCTCCCAGCGATGCTCCCATCTCTTTAACCCGTCCAAATAGTACTCGACGCCTTTCTCTGCAAAATAATTGTTTAGGAAGGTGATGGGTCGGAAACTTTTCAGACCACCCTCGTATACTAGGTTAGCACGTTTCTTAATGGTACATAGAAAGAAAGATTTACATTTCTCGTTATTGAGTTCTGATGATGCCCTAGACCGAACGTTAGCTTGAAGTGCATTGAAACAAAAGAATTGTTAAAAATAATTAAAAGATAGATGATGAATTACAATTAAAATACCTATGGATGGACGCACTATGGCGACGGGGAGATTTCCGGCTTCCTTGATGAGCATACTTTCGGCCAATGCTTTGGTAAATGTGTACGTATTTGGTCGATCGCCGATTAATCTATAAATAAATAAAAAAAGAGAATTTGCAAATTGTTTTAGTAGGATTAGCAAGATTACTCTTGATTAATTAAACTGAGTTTAAATTAAAGAGATTCTAAGTGTAAGTACTTTTGAAAAAAAAAATTCATACAAAAGAAAAAGATGATTTCAAAAATTAAGAATTATATATTTAGAATATTAGAATTACTATTAATTTATAGTATTTTAAAAATATATATTCAAATGTAAGGGACTCAATTTTTTTTTGCAACTCCAATCACCATATTCATAACCAATTTAATTTTATCCGTACTGCCTTTGTACAAAGAAATAGTTGGTTACGTTATATTTATTGAAAAAAATTTATTATATACCAGGTAGAAATATATATTTAGTTATTTATTATAGGTTGATGTAATTTGAAAAGCTTGTGTTGCCGCCAATAAACAAATGACCACTATATGTATGGGATGGTGGGGTCGATGCTAGAAACTTCGAGAGTTACTTTTAAATAAGTAACTCCTCGCCTTCCAGAGGACTTGACAAACATACACGGTCTTTCGGCTATGTATGCTATTTTATAAATAAGAATGATAAAGTAAGATAAATAAAATGAATAAGGCAATTTTTATGTTTAACAGGATGATGAGAATGAGAATTTATTACAGTAAATTAATGAGCAAATGTACAATGTATTGTAGTATAAAGATTATGATTTAAAAAAAAAAAAATGTAATATTAAGAATAAATTCAAGCTGAATGATGAAATTATAATTAAAATCGATATACCATAATTATTATGTATTGATCAATGTAGCAAATTATGTAACAAGATCTTACTTTTACAATTAAATAGCAAACTAATAGCGAGAAAACTAAAAAATATTTATGCAAGTTGGGCATGTGTGTTTTATCAAAGGCAAACTTGACTATATAAAATTTATGAAAAAAGCTTTAATGTCTAAGAGTGAAGGTAGGATATTTAAAGTGTGATTTAAATATAATTCCACTCATATTGATCAACTACCAAGAATCAGATAAAAGAACTTATCTTATATTGAGGCATAAAAAACCGGTTAGCATGTCCGGAGTCATACGTTGCAACCCAAGACAGGAGCTCTAGGAGACGCCAATTCAAGACATCCGCATAGATAAATCAGGGGTTTCTGCTTGCTGACCACACGTCTTGACAAGAAGGCCAGTTGACGAATATATCCAATAAAATAGATCCAGAAGTCAGTTAAGCATATGCGGTTTATCACGAACCGAATTCCATCCGCTTGACTGATATGTGCAATTCTCAATTGGTGAGAGAGATGCACAGTCAATGGCAGCGCACAATATCCGTAGACAACCCAGAGACAGAGACAACTTGGAATGTGCGTGCCAGTGGCCAAGGGCAGAGGTATTCCTTTCAAGAGTTGCACTGGACAAATGTGGACTTTCTTACGAGGAAGTTCCGCTCTGCTCACCCAACGAAATTCAAAATGCAAGTGGGCTGCTGGTCACGATGGCGAAGGGGTGTGACGTCGGCGCATAGAACGCCAAAAAATCACGTGGCCAGACTTGGCTTGAATCGAGCCAATGAAAGAAGAAAACGAGTGGGAGTGGGGTGAGGGGTTTAAAAGAAGAATTTTCTAGAACATTCTAATTGGGAAATTCGAGAAATATAAAATTGTTACAATAAATTCAATTTAAATTAAATTAAAATGTATTTAACAAAAAAATATTATTTATATTTCTTGTAGATACGTTTAGCCGTAATAGCGTGCATGGTTTATGAAAAAAATATATTTTTCTCTATAGAACATATGCACAAAGCAAGGCTATATGTATATATATATATATATATGATTTGCTTGTTTGCGATATTGCCAAATTAATTTTAAAAAAATGATTAGTTTATCAGTAATTTTAGGCTATTTCGGAACAATCTTAACACCATATCTTAGCTATTATAATCGATCCACTTTTAACGGAAATTTGAAAGCCACCCATTAAAAAAACTTTTCATATTGCCTTGCATTTTCGCCTTTATCGAAGCAAAATTGTAAAATATACTGAATTTTCTCTTGACATCCATCTCTTACACGCTAAATCTCCTAAATGAATCGATCAATCACAAAACTGTTAAAGAATTTTTTTTAGTACGGAATGTCAATTTTCCAACAAGTATAAGTATGAACCTATGCGATCAATACATCACGAGATATATATCACTAGAGCCATCTAGCGAAAACAAAATGGATTTCTTTTTCCCCAACCTATTATTTTAATGACAATTTCTTCAGTACTTGTGTATTTCTTCGTACTAACCCAAATGGCGCATCTAATGCGGGTGATAACAAAAATAGGGTGACAAACGTTAAAAATAAATATTCGAAACTAATATGAATGTCAAAAATAAAAGCTAGAAATATAGAGAATTAGAGCCCTTACATAATTCTTTAAAACTTGAAGAAGTCTCTAAGACAAAGGTTCCCAACCTGGGGGAAACTTTAGTGTTTCAGGGGGGGAATCGAGATGCTTAATAAAATGAAATAATTTTCAATATAAACTTTTTTGCCCTGTTTTTTTCATCATAAATATTTTTTTTTATTTTTAATCATAAGAGGGAGATGTTTTTTAATTCATTTATAATACTTATTTATATTTTGAATTGTAACCTAACTCTTTAATTTTAATTTTATTTAATTTTATTTATTTAATTATATTTGTTTATAATTAGAACACTCAAAGTAGTATATACTATTTTTTATTTTATTTTTTTACTGCAACCTTCTTGCTTGAAAGGGAGGAAGTTTACTGAAAAGAGGGAATCAAATAAAAAAAGTTAGGAACCACTGCTTTAAGGGGTCTAAGTCTCTAATTATAGGGAGTGTTTACTTATTTTTGATACGCATAGTATATATTGTATGTTTTTAATGAATAATTGAAAGAACTTTCACCGGAAAAAAAATACTTTGTGTATTATTCTATTTATGTATATAATTATAAATTTTGGTATACATAAATTGTTATTTTATTTATTAGAGCTGCGATTTCTTATAGTTATTTTTTTAAAAGAAAATTTATAAAAATTTGTGTATATATGTAGCCTTTTAACATAAGGATAAGAAATTAAAGATTATATGTAAAATATGTTATATACTAACAATCATGTCATCAAAATATTTATATAAAAGGAGTAATATATAAAAGTATTATTTTCTGGCTAAAAGTTCTTTCATTTGATGATATAATTTTTAAGATTTTACAATTTCATCTTAATTCCTTAAAAAAAAATATAAACTTAAATAGTTATTGTATTATATATTACTATTACGCAGAGTTAATAAAATTTTACAATTCATAAACTGTATCTCTTTTAGGATTAATGAATAGTAGGTCTGTATGTACAATAATTAATTAATTCATATTATATTGATATTATGATTTAATCTAATTTTAATTTAAAAAAATAAAATAAAAATCAATTTAGAAATAGAAAAGATATAATAGGCAGAAACCATTGGACACATTTCATGAATTGTATAAAATAGAAATGTTAAAATTACATTGTTTATCTCCACCTATCATTTCAATTCATTCATTTATTTCAAGAATTGACATGTGTTTCCTCTGAGGAGTAATTTTCATGGGATCTTTCTGAGGAGAGTTGTCATTTCCTTCAACAATATGAGGCATTCATTACCTATAGAGTTGAATAAATTTTTGTCATATGGTGGAATAAAACTTGGGTAGTCTTCAACTTAGGATTAAAAGCTAAAATTCTTTATCCCCTCAAGGCCCGCTCTAGGGACAGACAACCCGGAGATTTGTCCGGGGAGGCAAACCTCTAAAAGGCGGCATTTTGACTGTAAATGCGATAAGTTAAATACCAAATTAATCGAAATTTATACTTGTTGATTTTTTTCTTTGCTTAAAATTACCATGCAATTTACATTCCGTATTTATTGTTTTTGCCTAAAAACAAAAAATATTTTTAAAAATTGTATGTTTAAGGGAAGGCAATTTGTCTTTTCGTCCGAGACTACGTAAATGATAGAGGGGGCGCTGGTTTTCTCGATTTATCACTTCTTCATCTTCACTTATGCATTTCATGAATTATGCTCAACCAAACATAAACACATCTCGCAAAAATATTTTATCTTACTACATGTTTACTGGGTTTTACACTTTACGAGGGTGGCCGTTTATATTTCGGGATTTGAGATCAAAAACAAATCTTTTTGACGGCCAAATGTTCATGCAATATTGAATGTATGCTGG
>JAAAKE020141571.1:0-11858 GCA_010014785.2 Anisolabis maritima
GAGAAAAGGAATAGGGGGGGGGGGGGGGGGGGGGTGGGAAGGGGCTTGGGATGATATTGAAATAAAGGATATAGGAAAACTAAACAAATTATAACAAAAAAAATTGGACAGGATGAGGAAAAAACAGGATTGGTATAAAAAAGGTTTTAAAAAAATATTCCTTAATTTACAAACATTATTATGACATTATCTATTAATTGTTAAAGAATTCCCAAATTGGCTGGATTCATTAGAAATGGCTTGCATTAGTGTAAACAAATAATCATAATGGAAGAAATTAAATCAGAAAGAATAAAAACAAGCTTAAAATTTAAATTTATTTTCAAAAGAAGGAATCATTAAAAGTTAAGGAGTTTGCTTTCCCAATCGATTGCCCAAAAAACCTCTATTTCAGGATAGTTAGATAATTGAGATTTTTTAATCTATACTTTTTAAATGCTTTCAAAATTTTTATAAGAATTTAATATTATATAAAAAATGTATTTATTTTAAACGTTTAATTGCTTCATCATTTGTAAAAAAAAAATTACTTTTTTAATGTTTTTTGTCCTTAATATGTTTGTGACGTCATCTGCTCCTTTTTCCACTTGTAGCTTCTCGTCGCCCAGATCCTCTCCACTGCCTACGCTCTCATTATGATGGCTGTCATCGTGGGTACCGCCTTACAATTAGGCGAAGACGGCATCGGCTCACCTTCTGCCATTTTCCTTATCTCCCTTTCCTCTTCGTTCTTCATCGCCGCTTGTCTTCATCCTCAAGAGTTTTGGTGTATCGTGCCTGGTATCATCTATCTCCTTTCAATCCCTTCTATGTATCTCCTCCTTATTTTATATTCCATCATCAATTTAAATGTCGTCTCGTGGGGAACTCGTGAAGTTGCCGTGAAGAAGACCAAGAAGGTGCTCCTCCTGTTTCCCTGCTGGTGGTGGGTGATGATGGTTGGTGGCGGTGACGGTGAAGGTTAAGGTGAATGGATAAACTAACTAATACATGATTTGAACATTAGCTGTTCACTGCACAAGTGATTACGATCATCTACGCTCTGGCGATGATGGGCGTAATAGTCGGTATCCTCCTTCAAATTCATTCGGACGGACCTCTGGCGCCTTCATCGCTCTTCATCTTTATAGTTGGTGGTGAATTCATTCTAACTGCGATTTTCCATCCAATGGAATTCAAATGCCTCCTGCATATTGTAATTTATTATATTACAATCCCAAGCATGTACCTTTTGCTTGTATTCTACAGTGTATTCAATTTAAATAACGTCACGTGGGGTACAAGAGAAGTTAAAACCAAACAAACAAAAAAGGTAGCTTTTATTTCAAAATTTATTTTATAATAAAAATAAAATATTAAAAAATAAAAACTTTGCAACATCAGCAGCACATTTCTCTATTCCTCTAAAATTAAAATTTTTATTCTTTTTTCATTTATTAAGAATTTTTTAAATTATTATTATTTTCTTCGACTTTTCATATATATTTATTTTATTTAATAAAAATATTTAATGTCAAACTTAGACAAATTCATTATTTACTAAGCTTAAAAAAATGAAACCAACATATTTTGATTAAGAAAATTAGTTCAAAATTTTGATCTTTTTTTCAAAAAGTTTGTAGAAGGAAAGGTAATCCAGTAAAAAAAAAAGTAAATAAAAGTAAAAAATTAAAAAACCATTTTTTGGCTAGTAAGTATCCTTTATTTTTTTTTTATTCTTGCTATATTAATACTTTAGAATAAACCTCACATGGAAAACTCTCCTTTATTTTATTGGTTATCATCTTACGTGCTCTAAATCAGGTGTCCCCAAACGAGAGCCCAAAAGCTGCTTTCATCCGGCTAGCAGATAAAATTAAATCGGCGAATATATTAAAATACTTTATTTTTGGGAAATTTATGAACATAGTTTTTCTAGAAGGAAATACAGGGTGGTCCAAAAGTCAGTTTACTGTTTTAATTATAAAAATGTGGACAAACATGATTTTACAGCGTGACCCCAGTCATTTAGATCTAAAATTTCTAGATCTATCAAAGCTACCGGTTTTCTATTTGCTATTCAAAATAGCAAATAGAAAACCTGAATATTGAAACTTTGTAGCAAAATTGTATTGGCAAACTAACTTTTAGGCTGCCCTGTATATCAAATCAAAATAGAGGTCAAATTTATCTCATGAACAAATTACTTTTTGTAATTGGATAGAATAATTAACTTATTAAGTAATTTGATTTATTGACCAAAATAATGCGGCCTTCCTTCTATTTCTGCTTTGCCAAACCGGCCCAAAAGCCAAAAAAGTTTGGAGACGCCTTCTCTAAATAAATAAAGGAGGAGGGATTGCACTTTTAAAATTTATGATGCTTATAATAAATCTAAAAACATTATAAATATTATTTTTTACCCTTAAAATTGATTTAAGAATTTTTTATTCTTTCATTTATTTAGGAATTAGAACAAGAGAAGAAGGAGGCAGAAGAGGCGAAGAAAAAAGCCAAGCAGAAATCTCTGCTTGGATTCTTGCAAGGAGGTGGGGGCGGAGGAAGTGACTCGGATGAAGGCTCCATCGAATTCTCTCTTGCTGGACTTTTCAAGATTATTTGCTGCACTCATCCTAAGACCGTGGATGAGAAAGCGCAATTGCTCAGAATTGCTGAATCCCTAGACAGTCTCGGCAAACGACTCGACAATATTGAACGGTACGGATTAAAAAGAACTTAGTGATTACGTTTTAAAATAATAATAATAATTTTTCAATTTTTTATTCCTCTTGATTTGAATTGCTAGCGTTTTGGATCCTCATGGACAAGTAACGGGTCGTCGAAGAACAACTTCAATAAACAGCCGAGATCATCTTGGATCAGTTCAAGAGGAACACGGAGAAGAAGTCCAAAGCGAGGACGAAGAAACAGAAACTACAACATCCGTCGGAGGTAAATTATTATTATCTCTTTAATTGTTTAATAAATATCATAAATATAAATCTTTTTTAGAACCGAAAACAGAACGTGATGATTTGATCAATCCACTCTGGATTGATGACAAAGACCTAAAAAAAGGCGAAATGAATTACATCTCGACGAACGAGACTCAATTCTGGAAGGATCTCCTTGACAAGTATTTATTCCCCATCGATGAAGATAAGGCCGAAAAGGTTAGATGCATGGGGCTTTCAAAATCTCTTATTCATTGGCGTATTTATGGGTTCAAGTGAGAATTCTTAAAAAGAACTTAGCAGCAAATTATTGTACAGTCTGGCCGTAGACATTCTTATTGAATATTAAGATCAATTAAGAATCAACTTCGATATTTCGAACAATTTTCGAATTCAACAAATTTAGAATGGTTAGGTTGATCTTAAGATGGCCTCAAATTTTTATAAGAAAATCAAACAGTTGAAAATAGATGATTATCTTTCATCAGTTCACATGAATACGTCACAAATTTCAACTCAAATCGAATAATAATATGAAAAGAAAAAGTTATCTAAATTGTTAAATAAAATTTTTCATCACTTTCTCCTTAAATATTCAAATACTATTAATATTTTCACAAATATCGGTTTCAGTCAAAAGTATAGACAAACGCTATGTTTCTCTTCGTCATAAGATAAGAAAAAGGAGCAAATTTAATAATGATAGGATAAGAAGAGTAAGAAATTTGCGTCTTTTTTTTTATTATTATTAATATAATAGACAAATTTATTATGGCGAAATAAAACATTGCCCTTGTTTAATTTTGGATGAAACAGGTGATAATTACATAAAATCAAAAATTTTATTTCTGAAAAAATTTTCAATAAAACCTTTTTAAGCTAAAGTTCACTTGAAGAGTATATATATAGTATTTTCATATTTTTATTGTATTAAAAAAGTCTCATTTTGTAAAGAATTTTTTTCACTAGTATTATTTCTTGATGAATATTTAAATATCTTTCCAAAAGAAAAAGCTAATCTTTATATGAATTAATTTGATATATAATATTATTAAAATATAGAGGTCGCCAATTGCATAGGACGCTAGACTTTGGAAAGCCGCATGGAACATAAATTTTAAAAGAAATTATAAACACAGTTATTTTATTTCGTCAAGAATTTTAAGCTTCGAGATTAAAAACTGTAAGGAGAGCTAATCAGCAAATCTCTCGTTTTGTGTTAGGAAATTACCTCATAAAAATTTATAGTACGTCAGAGTGAAAAATATTTTTGTTCATTTACAAAATGCTTCTTTTTATTTTAATATTTTCTCTCTTTAATCTTAAATAGGATTTAGAGATTTAGTATTTGTTTTTTTCCTTGAAATTTAGAAGAGCATTCAAAACCATAGCCTATAGTGATTGAGAATTTAAGACCAAGCGACTGTAGAAAATCAAGTCATTTTTTATCATTTGTTTGAATTCCTTTCATCCTCTGCATGTCATCTTTTTTTCTAATATCTCCTTTAGCTGGCAATTAATAATTCGCTTCGAATGCTAACTTGATCACTTCTCATTAATGTTGTCTAACCAAAAGACCAAATGACTATTATCTCATTCTATTTCTTAACATCCATCATCTAAATAATAATTAATTATTATTAATCTTAATAAAATAAATCAGGACTGAGTCTTAAACTAGACGAAAATGACTCAGTTTTGATACTTCTCTCTTTTTTGGACAAGCCAAATGAATATCTCTTTTTTTTTTACTAAAAGCCCTAGCTCGCTCTATTTCAGGATTTCTATTGATCATTCCCATCATCCTTAGAGCTCTCAATAAAATTTCGAAATTATGTTCTAAGTGATTTTGCCTCCTCTTTCTTTTTAGAGGTGTTCTCTGATTAGAAGAGGGCAATTTTCTCCAACTTTTTTTTTGGTTTTTTCGACTGCCTACTCGCATGGGCCACATTGATCCAATCACCGCTCCTGTTCGAGATTATGTTACATTTAATGAAACTCATTTTATTCAAAAAAGTTATCAAAATTAAATTTTTATTTTTTTCTGAACTTGTTCTAATTAATTTAAACCGTGAAAAAAATCACAATTTTTGATTAATAAATTACATCTTCGATTTAACTGTGGTTATTTGCTTCAAATACAACTTCTCGGCCACTCATTTAGTGGCTTTCTCAAGGTACAATTCACAAAGTTTTACATCTAGAGATCTACATCACATTTTAGTCCGAAAATGTAAATTATTAACGATAACAATTGTGAAAGCTTTAATTCCAAAATCAAAATTTTCGATATCATCTGGCTGTTTATTTCCCACCTAGAATCCTTCACTCTCTTCTATCTCTTCTTCACCTTCTTCTCCAAAAATTTTTTAGGAAAGGATAAAAAAGGACTTGAAAGAATTGCGTGATTCAAGCGTGTTTGCGTTCTTTATGATAAATGCGCTGTTTGTTCTGATCGTGTTCTTGCTCCAACTAAGCAAGGACATCATCCATATCCGGTGGCCACTGGGCGTTAAAGTCAATATCACTTACAACGAGGCATCCCAGGAGGTAAGCTGGTCATAATTCATTATCCATGTGCTTGCTTGCTTTATTCAGGCCCGGATTGCGTCTGATCTCATCGAGTTGAGGAACAAGTCCGTATTCGCCTTCTTCATGTTCAATGCTTTATTTGTGTTAATCGTTTTCTTGCTGCAACTCAATAAGGACATGCTACACATCGATTGGCCCCTTGGGGTCAAGACCAACATCACCTACATTGAGGAGACGGCGGAGGTAACGCAGGGAGCTCTGCTCTGTGCAAGCAGACAGAGCTTCGCATGCGGTGGACCGTGTGGCTGATTGGCACAGGCACCTCACTAACCATTCGTTCTTTTCAAAAAACAAAAATCAAGGGAGAAAGAATTAAAATAGTTTATTATCCTTGGGCAAGAGCTAGGGAACTCTATTTGATTCTCTTGGGGCCAAAGACTAAAAGAGTAAAAATATCTAGACAAGAGTTCTAAAGTTAATGAAGTTTTTTCTATGTTTTTTCATCCATTGGTTAGTGGCTAAGTTGATGAAAAGTTTGAATTACGGTTGAAGTTAAATTACAAAACAAGCTTATAACAAAAAATTTCTAACCTCCCTCCTAGTAGAAAATGGGAATTAATTCCTCCCCCGGCAGAAAGGGCCCAATTTTTGATTAAAAAAAAAAAACAAGTCCCAAAATAATAAAATCAACCATTCATTTTCTTTTTGTTTTCTTTGGTTGATTTACTTCAATAATTTATGGAATCTCTTTATATTAATTAATCGCTTGCAAATCTTTTTTCTTTCTCCCTGATTTTTGAGTGAATATTTTAGACCCTAAATCGAATTTGGAATGAATGGTTGGCGATGTTGATCTGGTTCATCACTTCGATTAACAAGGGCACTTCTCTTCGTTCCACTAAATGTGAAAAATTAATCGCCCTCTCTATACGCCCTTCTTTATCCATCCCTTGGTGGATTTTGAGTTTTGAGAGAGATTTATATATTTTTAATTATTTATTTTCTTTTTCTTACTATGTAAATACACATACATACACACTTGTACCTAAAATTGTTTCTCAAATAAAAAGAGAAACAATTTTCTCTTTGTTTTGTAAATTTTTTATTTGGTATTATTTAGATAATTATTTGTGTTGTGATGGGTGAGGTGATAAGTTATTTCTGAATCAGTTTGAAATCGTCTTGCGCATGCGCAATATACGAAAAAAAGGCTTAAAGCAAAATACGCATGCGCAAAATGATTTGAAGCAAGAGAAGGGGTTTTTTTTTATATTTAGTTAGTGTAAAATTTCCAAATTGTAATTAGTTTTGTACCTATTGGTGCATTAAACAAAAAATTATTATTTGTTAGTATGGAAGATGTTGCATTTTATATTTTATTTATTATCATAATTTATATAAAACACTTATATGAAGGATGCCTAGTCTATTGTCTCTAGTATGGTGAATGGACAATTGACCAAGAGAGACAAATTTAGACTGCCAAATATTTGGGAGGCCAATTAAGGAAAATTTTTCTTTGTCCGGGTAGAGGTAGCAATTTTACTTATCCTCCTACCACACTTTGGGAAATCCTGCTGTGGCCTTATGAGATCCTTATGAGATAAAAGTTGTTGAAATTGTTGAATTTGTCTAAGATGATTCAGATTTGATTAATGAAATTCGGCTGAGTCTAATTTGCCTTACTAGAAGACTCATAGCGAAACCCCCGGTCAGCTGAGATCTTTTTGGAATTTCTCCTCAAAAAGACTGAGAATATTAAAATTATGATAAAAATAAAAAATATAAATATGCGACGTCACATGACCCGGAATATTAAACCAAATCCTTTGGTGTTTGTTGAATATTTCGCATTACTCTTTGAAAATTCCTCTCCCTCTTCGACTAATGCCACTATCTTCTTTTCAGAACTTATCGGAATGTGATCATTTCGATTATTGCTTCTTTTTTTTTACTCCCCAACATCTCAGGTTCTTCAAGACGGACTCGGAATTTGTTTTTCTGTTTCACACTCTTAATTACACACACACACACACTCCCTATCCATTTTCCCATCAACATTCAAAAAATGATTCCCCGTTGAATGATGATGATATGATGTGAATTGTGATTAACCAACTAATTATGCGAGTATAAATACATATACAACGGCGGATCCTAAGGGGTTTGTTCGATCCCAGAATAGAACATTTAAAAAGAATCATCAAAATTTGATAATCAATAAAGAAAATCAGAAATTTCATCACCTCCCTTCCCTTAAGGTGCGCCACTGTAGATATATGAATGAGTTTGTTGTATTCTCGAGGTAGATGGTTAATCTTCTCTTTGTTCTGACTTAAAAATTATAAATATTTCTTTTTTCTTCTCTTTTATTCAACTTTAAAAAGAGTTCTATATTTTCTGATTAAATGAATTTTTTAATTATTATAGCTAATATATTTATATTAATAAATTTTAACTTTTCGGGCTTAATTCCTGTCTCTTTATTGCAAGGGATGTGATAAGAACGTCATTGAAATATCAGTGATGTTGATCTCATTCAAGAGACGCAATGTCGATTAGAGATGATTAAAAATGTGTTATGACAATTTCACAGTTTACATAATTGAATTTAACAATATTTTCTATATAGTTTTGATCTATCCGCTCCGTACTCCGTGAATTCTTATTACCCACTCTAAAAGATTTTCAGGTTAATCATGAGATCATTTTCAATGACTTTTTACCTTCTGAGCATCTAAGAGAGGAGAAGGCAACGCCATGATTCATTCCTTCTCTAGCCGAGAGCGGACCCACTGCAAATACAGAATTTGTTGAAGGATGGAAGTGCAGGATTTTTTTTTAAGTCTTTTTCGGCAACTGAGACCATTTAGAATACGTCCTTATTTATTTATATTAATTGGTAACCAATATAATATAAATAAAATTTTGTCGCTCAGAACGGGGGAGGCGAACCGCTGACCTTTGGTACGCGAAGCCAGACCTCTAGGGGAGAGGGCCAAGCGCAGGATTTCTTAACCATAACTTGAAACCAGAGATGTGTGTCTAAAAAATGGGCAAACTTATAGAATGATAAAGATTAGTCACTTTTAACCATTTTTAAACGATCTTTATATTTTTTATCCTAATCTTATGACTTTTTTTTTTATTAAGAATACAATGAATGGATTGAGTTATCAAAAGAGGAAATATTATTTTAAGTGATTACCGAATAATAGAGTCTCTTTTTTAACACTCTCTATTTAATTTATTTGAATAAATTCATTTAATCAGAGAAAAGTTCTTTTCGTTTTTAAGTCAAACAAATTTTAATTCTATAAAACTTTGTATATTTCTTTTCTTTTCTTTTTTTTATTTTTTATTTTTTTTTTTTATTCCACTAACCGTTTGTTTTTTTTTTTTTCTGGCCAGGTACACATTGCCAAGGAATATCTCCAACTTGAGCCCATTGGTTTGGTCTTTGTTTTCTTCTTCGCTCTGATTTTGGTCATCCAATTTACCGCTATGTTGTTTCATCGTTTTGGAACGCTTGCGCACATTCTTGCCTCCACTGAGCTCAATTGGTATTGCACCAAAAAGGTAAATATTTTTTTTGAGGTGTATTTGGATTGAAGCCAGAGGGAATATATAAATATAAACTCTTAAATAAAATATAAGATTGCAAAAAGGGATCGACTAAAGAATTTGGACAAATTGGCGTTCGTTCCAATCCTGGATTTAGTATCTCCGATTTGGTGCTTGTTTGAAAATTAAATCTCGAAGATGATTTTAATAATCGAATTTTTTTGAATCCATGATTATAAAATACCGTTTCACCTTCATTTTCGTGTATAGACAAGTAATTGGGGGATTACAAAGAGTTGAGCTTAAAATGTTAAAAATTTCTCTAGAGGCAAAGTAATATATGCCTGTGTTTGGTTTGGTTAGGTTGGTCAGAAGACTTTTCTTTTAAAAAACCGAGAAATAATATAATTCGCTTACATTTATTTTTATGTAAGTAGTCTATCTTTTGAAGTTATTTCACCTTTTATAATGATTAATATATACCTTCAAAATTATATAAATAATTTTTATTTTAATTTCTAGAGCTCATCTTTTATTTAAAATTTCCATTTTTTACAGGTGGAAGATATGTCTGAGAATGCGATTATAGATAAGAATTTCGTACAAATAGCTCGAGAGATGCAACGATTACGAGGTATCGATGGAGAATATGAAGGTGATAGCGGAAGTAGCGGCGATAGAGTCGAAAGGCGAAGAACGATATACAATTTGGAGAAGAGTAGCAAACGACAGAGAACAATTGGAACTTTGGATGTCGCCTTCAAGAAACGTTTCTTTAATCTTAAAGCTGAAGAAGGACCAGGTAAAAAAAAATTGTTTTTCTTGCCAAATTTATTTTAGAGTTAAAAATCAAGTGGAGAGTCTGTTATCAGTTGGCAGGGTCTTGGTACAAGTGAATAGCATGCCATATGCCTCGGAATGGTCAGGGATTCTGGGAATGACCTTTAAGGGACTAAAGCTCCGACACTACCAAATACACTCCCAATCTAAAAATAAAATAAAAAAAGAAGTGTCTTTATGTCGATCTCTAATTTGAAATAAGAACTAAAGCTCGAGATTTCAACGGAAATACACGTTTCGAGGTCCCCTGAGTCTAAAAAAAATGGTCTCCTAAAATTGGATACCAATTAGTATAAAGAAATATACTTGGATAATATGTTTGTTATAATATTATATATTATATATTGTTGAAAAGATAAAAAAAACTTTTATAAATATTTCTCTAGGGCTAAATGGGGAATGGAAAAATTGGTGGTTTTACTCTTCGGTGCTACTATATTATTATTAAGAAAAAATATAAGTTGACCCATCATATCGCTTTCTCTTACCTAATTAGTCACAGGTGTATTATTCTCTCAGAGTATCTTATGAAGAGCAGCAGAATTTAGAGAAAAAGTAAAAAAAGATTGAGACTAAATATCAATAGACCCCGAGGTATTTGATAGAAGGTTTTAGATAGTTTATGTTATTGATCTAAATTTAATATCTCCATTTAATTTTCTGCGCTTTCCTCAAAAATAAATAAATAAATTCTTTATTTCTTAACATAATCTATTTCTACCGCTAAAATTTATTTTAGAGAAATGTTGAAAATTCCCGAGTTTTTTAATAAAAAATGTTTTTTTACTCCTTTAAAAAAAATACTTTATAATTTTCAGGTACTCCTGTTCTTGGTCGGCGGGTAACAATGCGTAAAGAAACAATTAAAGCATTAGAATCGCGCAAAATCTCCATCATAAACGAGCGACGTAATTCCAAAATGAAAACATTGGGCGCAATTAATGATTACGGCAAAACCGGAAACGGAACAACTGCAACCAGTGGCGCAATTCCACCACCAAGGAGTCATCGTAGTTCGACCGCTGGGCTCAGCCTCCAAGGGGTATTCGATGTTCCTAGCAATGGAGGACACATCAATCGGGGCTACGAACACGAGCCAAGTGTAGGCGGTGATCCCGATGACGTCGAGGGAAGAACTTCCGTTAGACTTTCAAATTTAAGGAGTCAAGTCAAATGGCAAGATCCTGAGAACGGACAACGGATGTGAAGCGAATCAAAAGACTTTTATTTCAACTTGTGATTACATTTGAGACTAGATATTTTAATTCTCGATTTAGATATAAGAAAGTGATAGGAGTGCAATATAAAAAGTCAAATTTTTGGTTCAATAACCAAAAAAAAAAAAAAAATTTTTTTTACTGTTTTTAAGTACTTAAAATGCAGTGAACTTCTCAAAACAAATTGAAGACATGAGTATTCCTCTTTGCGAAATTAGAAATTTCGTAATTTCGCAGATGAGATGAAAAAAATTAATTGAATTCAAATCAAAATATTTCCAGAGGTGTTTAAGAATATTCGACCCAAGACAAAAACTTGGTCTCTTTTTAATTACTTTTTAATTAAAAGTTTAAGTCTAGTCACTGGACTCTTTTTTTATATTTAATATAGAAAATTGATAGATTGAAAATTATCGAGTCTTAAAATCAGCTGATGCTTTTGTCGATATTTACTTCGACATTTTTTTTACTCCTGAACTACCCACCTATGTTTTTTTAATTAAAGATTTCTATATATGGTAATTTTTCGACAGAATTTTAAAGTTTTAAAGGGATGTAGAGAATATATTTCTCTAACAGGGGTAAATTATTTTCATGTTACGTGACATCATCAGTATCATTATAAATTATACATGAATTATATATGAATATACATGGTGAAAAAAAATGAGGTCGGAAAATTTAGTGGTATGTCGTATTTTTTAAAACAAGCAAAAAAGTCTTAGTCAACAAATCAAGTGCAAATGATATAGTAGCCGTTTTATGATTCAAA
>JAAAKE020141582.1:0-13409 GCA_010014785.2 Anisolabis maritima
ACTTGATCCTCCAGCAAAAATATACTCACAAAAATGTTAAATACAAATTAAACATATATATATACATTTTAAATATCAAGTGAAGAATGGGACAAATTTAAGCTGCTTAAAGTTACTTAAATTAAGTTTTTAGGAATAAGTAGAGGAAATATTCCACTTTCGATATTTAGAAATTTATGTTCATGAAAATAATGTCATTTTACAAAGAATTCCAAAGGCTAGTTCAGTTAATATTAGCACCAAAAACTTAATAATTTAAAAAATTTTAAAAATCAAGGGAGTATTGGAAGAAGAATAATATTTAAGGCTCAACTCGGATGAAATGAATGAATGAAAATCTCTAATGTCACACAAAAACCCACTTATTTAAAATTACTGTAACTTTAACTGTTATAGAAACCTTTCAGAAAATTGGAGATTATTCAAATGTCACAAATTTAGCGAGACTATATCACGGAAGAAGGAAAGATAACATAACATACTCTAAAAACACTTCGAGAAACTAAATAATTTGCTAAGGAAAATTAAAGAAAATACCTGTTATTTTCTAATGCAATGATTATGAATTCTAAACTAAACACTTCAGATGATTCTTAATTGTTTATATATTCTTTCGTAAAGAAAGCAAATAAATTTTATTTGCTTTATGTAAAAAACTAAAAACTTTATGGTTTAGTTTTTTGGTGTATAAAAATAAGGTAACTTTGAAATAATGCATTTTTATTAATTATTAAATTTAATAATATTAATATATTAAATTTAAGCCTTTATTAATATCAAAAAATATATTTCACGTTTTATATGTGAATTTAGAAATTTGTTTAATAATTGATTGTTATTATAATATTACAAAAAAATTTATTCTATATATTATATATTTGTCAAACTAACCTAGAAATGATTTTCATTTACTTATTTCTCTATAAACAAATAAATATAGGCTTAAATTATAATATAAATAATAAAATTAAAATTAAAATAAATAGTGGAAAGAAATTTACCTAAAATAGGCTTGTATTTTGAAAGAAATAGGCTTTTACGAAGGAGAGATGCGTGGATCTGTTGTGCTTCATAAATAATTTTCTCACTACTAAACGAAGGTGTTCCTTTTCAAGTTTCAACTCGTAAAAAAAACAGGCATAAACTAGGTACGAGAAGATATTTTCCCGATATTTATTATAATCTCGTTATTATGCCAAAAAAAAAAGTGAATTCCTATAATATAATGAAATGATTACATCTAATAACTAATTTTTAAAAAAATAAGAAACATAATAATAAAAGAAAATATAAATATAATTTGAATGAATTCAAAATTTTAGGAATATATTCTGATGAAACTTAATTCATTAAAAAAAAGATCATTATGAACAAACGAAACAGCAAAGAATTTTATTCGCATTTTTTCATTAAATAATCTATTTATAAATAATAGGCATATCAACCAAACCCAATTTAAAAAAAAAAATAAAATAAAAACAAACGCTCTACATGTTATAAGAAAATATATTTTTGGGGCTTCCAAAAAATCTTGTTACAGAGTGATTTATATTTTGTAGAGGCAAGCGTGATATGAGGTACGGGTGAGGCTCAAAAATTTCTTTTTTCCCCAATGTTTGTGCCGCGAGAGTTCTCGTGTGTATCGGCAAAATTTCAAAATTTATTTGACTGGATTAGAAATCGTGGCTAATGTAAAAATCTTTTTCACTTTGGAGTGTGTCGCTGTTAAAGAAAGTTCATAAAGCAGTTAAGCAGTTTTAAAATAAATAGAACGGGTGAGAATGAGTGTCATAATCAAGGATATCTAAGGGGAAAATAAGTTGAGATAAAATTAAAATTTTAAGGGTGCCCGAATTAATTGAGGAAAGAGAGCTGAGGTGCGATATCCCAGAGAGACAGACAGCTGGTCCCATTTTTCATATGATATTTAATATATAAATTTATATACTTCTCGTTAAGTCAACTTATTGACATCAATTGTTCTAGAAGCTATAGTTTAGGTTTTGAAATTAAAAAGAAATCATCTCCCCTCTTTCTCCAAAGGTATTCTCAAATAAAAGTTGAACGAGAAATATTTATACATGATTATCACCTATCTGGCCTTAAAATATTTACGTTAAAATATATTTTAGTTTTATCACTCTCAAGGTAGATTGATAATAAACATATGGAAATATTAAAATGTTTTTAATCGAATAAATAAATAAATTTTAATTGCAGGTATTGAAGAATTAGGATTGAGCAAATTTATAGTGAAAATTTCATCAGATAACTATACGAGTTTACAAATGTTTACAAATTTGAAATTCATCAAGGTAAACAAAAAAAATATTAGCATCAGAAATTACAAAAATTATTTACATAATCCCATTTTCTAGGTGAGCGAAAGTCCAGTTTTTAAAGAAATTACAATGGAGAGGTCAGTTGATTACGAATGGCAACATTTTGTTGAATCAGAAACAAATACATATAGGATTATAGAAAATTCGACATATGAATGAAAAGATATAATTAAGATTAATAAGTACATTTTCAAAATTTTATAAAACGTATATGTCGCATTGAATCTTTGATATGCGTTTTTAAAGCGTAAGTTTAATATTAAATTTCCTTTTTAATAAAATCCCTATTAATATTATTAAAAGCAAGAAATACAGAATAATAAGATCAAAACAGCAAGTGACTAGAAGCATTAAAATATTGGTAATAAGATATTATTTTAAATATTACAAAAATAAAAAAACTTAAAATATTAATATATATTTGTATAGTAAAATATTATCTTTGGTTTATCATTTATTATTACCATTATATAATTTAATTCAGAAACTTAAAAAATAGTTTTTGACTATTTTAAATTTGTTAATAAATTAAAATTTTAACAAAGTAACACAGAATTGGATTTGGGATTAAAAATTATGAAAAAATTAAATTTTATTAAATAAATATAAAATCAGGGGCGCAGAAATGTTTTTTTTTTTTTGTAAAATCTGTTTTGGAAGGGGATACTGCCGTATACTCATTTTTGTTAAAAAATTCTTTTAATTTAATTTTGGGCTCCATTTAGGCATTTAGGAGGAAGTTTTTCAAGTTTTTACTGAGATTTAGATCAGTCATTCTCAACCAGCAAGCTTGGATAGGCTTGCTGGAGTGCAACATTTAAGTTTTTAAAAATTTGAAATTTTTTTCAAACAACAAAATTTTTTCCAATAAACCCAAAATTTTTCTAGTAAATAAAGTTTCTATTCAATTTTACACTTGGAAAACAATGTATTAAAAGATTTTCTGAAAATCCAAGAAAACTACTTATTCTCGAAGTTAACCCTTGCTTGTTTTTGGGTGAGATATTCTTGGAGGGGGAAACTTTTTGCTCACAATATTTTATAGTGGGGAGAAGATTTAAGATTCCGATATTGCCTCGACTGTAACGTTACCGCCTTAATCATACAAAAAAAAAAAATGAAAGATATATCGAATTTTACTTTCTTACCTATATATAGGTAATATATAGTGAGAAAGAATTGTGATCGCAAAACAAATTAATGTCGAGATTTTTTTGACTGAGATAATATTTTTACAACAGCAAATGAGATATTTTGAATTCAATTTTTAAATTTTGCCCTTCGAAATTTATCAAGGTAAAGACCAATGACCTAGATATTTTAATAAGTTGCGGTCTTTTTAACAAATAAATTTATGGTATGTGGCCCGAGAGAAATAAAATTGAATATGGCTTCTTTAGAGGATACAATTGATTTTATGTACCCCGCCGTCAAATTTTTGGGGAGAGTGGTGAACATTGCGTCCCTGGCCGTATTTTTTTCCTTATCTACAATATATTAGTTGGATCAAATTTAAAAATTTAATTTTTATTACAATTATTTTTCAAAAATTTTCTATGAATTTTTAACAGGGTATTGGAAGTTTTTTATTCTTCTTTCTTAAAATAAAGAAATACGCGTCTCTAGTCAAAAGATATACTAATATGGTAGCTTCTTACTGGCCTTGTTTGCGCACCAAAGTGCACACTTAAAGAGGACATTAGAATTATTTCTGGAGCACTATTTACTGACAGATCTTTCTTCATTTTACGAAAGAAGAATAAAAAATATATAATTCACTTTTAAAAAAAAATTTTTGTAAAATAATCGTAAGATACAGTTAAATACAATTTAAATATCATCCACCGATTTTATTTATAAATAAATATATTTAAAAAATAAGTAGTACCAACTAAAATCATTAATTAATCCATTTCTGCAGTACTTAGAATAAAATCAATAAAATATACTTAAATAAATATATGTATATATTTTGTGTAATTATTCATATTTAAAAATAAATAAGATAGTATATTTAAATGATTTTCTTCTAATATGTATTTATGAACCATGATTTATGATTATGCAATAAAAGTAATTTATTAATTAAAATAATATAATTTTTTTATACTTCATGTTTTTCACCAGTAGTTTCATAAACAACTTTTCACTTTATTCTTTTTTCTTAGTTGAAATATGGTTTGGTCCTCATCATATTAGAACCTTGTGGGATCTCTTACTATGCTAAGAGAATCCAAAACAAATACTAAAGTTTAAAATAAAGATAAAGTGAATATGAACCCGGGTTAGTGGCAAGTTTAACCAAAAATATCCTAGAATACTCTAATTTCGTTAGGTTCTTTTAAAATTTATGTATTATTTATTTTATAGGTATTTTAAAATATTAGGCTCTGTGCTTTTATTTAATTAAAAAAATCAGTGTATCTTTGTGCTATATGTACTATTTATTGCTAAAATATGCTATAGAAAATAAGTAGGGTGGAGTAAAGGGTAAAGAGGGAGAGCATTAAAAATTTTTACCAACCCAAAGAATTTAATTCTCATTGGGGTATAGCAAACCAAAAGGGGACTTCCCAAACCCAAAATATGTTTAAATGTAAGCCTAATAATAAAATTCATATAAAATAACTTTTTACTTTCCCGGCCATATTTTGTAATTATATAGAAAAAAATGTATATATTTAAAAAAATTGTATTTATTAATAAATTCCAAAACAACTTTATGAGACCCCTCACCCCAATGTCGATAGCTACGCCTTTAATCTATTTATAAAATTATAAACTAGCCCCCTTCTTTTCAGTTTATGTTTAGTTAAATGTTTAAAAAAAAATTCAAATAAAATAAAGCTGAAAGGAAGACTAAAAAAAAAATTTATGAATTATTATTTTAAGATAGAACTTTTTTTTACAAATTTTTAATTTCTAGATCATTATTTGAAAAATTAAATTAAAATATATTTTATATGCATTATTTGCATAACATTTACATTTTTACTATCTCAAAAATGTAATTAATCAATAGATAGATATTAAAAAAATGAATAGGAAATTTAAAACTTCTTCCAGAAGAAAAAGAATTAAAATAAAAATAATTTAAGCATTTTTATATTATTTTTTAATTTCAATTCTTTTTTCCTGGCTATCTATATCTATTCATTTTCTTTAGAGAGCCACTTAATTTCCTTCAGATATAATTCTTATCTTTTATGAACATATATGTACAACTGTCTTTTATCATAAACTTAAAATGTATCCATATTGTAAAATTCTTGATAAAAAATATGCTTATAAAGTTAATGATTGATTTTTAATACGTATATTTTAAAAATTGTTTAATATAAAGGCATATTTGTTTGATTTGATTCAAGTTGGTATTTTATTATTAAGTAAATAATTTATAACGACCTTAATTTTTTATTTATTTATTATAAGATTTTACAAAAAATTCTTGAGTTTTCAATAAAGTTTTACTTTTTTAAATATTTTAATTAAAAATTTGGTAGTTTTTTACGGTATAGTATAATGAAGGACGCATCACTAGCAGTTGCGCAAAATCCGCCGACCTGCTGTTTATTATCATCAGTCCATACTGGTTTTCCTGATATAAAATTATGTCTCATCTCATTTCTTGAGTTAAGACATCAAAAAAGACAAGGATGGAATAACGACGTTACGGGTTGGCATTTCTTACGCAACAATCTAGTCGTGTCTTACTGAAATAAAAAACTAGAAAAGGGTGAAACTAGGTAAAAAAGAATTTTTTGTAAAATAAGTTAATCAAAAATTAAAACTTAAATTTGTTCCATTTGATAACTATAGTTAAAAGATGCACTGAAATTTTATTAAAAAAAAAATTATTTTTTCCAAAATAAAATATTTGTTTATAATAAATAATTATTTTAATTTTAGTTTCAAGAAAAAAATATTCGAATAGTTTCCGTATTTCATCTTAATTTATTTCACAACCTAATTTATATATTATCTATATAATTTAAATAATTTATTCACATTAATTATTATTACATTAAAAATTAATATATTCCTTTTATATTAACTTTATAATTTTTTTTATCAAGAATAATTATGAAATTGTTTTTTTCTTTTTTTTTTTTGCTTTTAAGAATTAAGATATAAGAATTATTTTAAAAAAATTCACAAATATTTCACAAAAATAATTTATTTATATGTATACCTGTGTTGCCGTTTTGATTTTTATTTTATTTTTTAATTATATTGTTTTTATTAAAAAGATAAAAATTAATTTAATTAGCTTGAAGCTTTTTAATTATTTATAATAAATTTTAATTTTTTCTCCAATCTTTGACAAATTTTTTTTTCATTTTTGTTACTAAATTATTGAAAAAATATTATATTTTGTATTCAAAACATTTCATTATAAAATCGACATTATTATAAAGTTTTTCTTATAAGACAACACGAAGAATGACTAATATTTTTAGTTTTAATATCCTTGATAAAAATAATTAAAAGTTAATAAAAAATAAGTCTATATAAAATTTTTATTAAATTAAAAATAGTTGCTCCCATTTAATTTTGAAAATATAAGCTGCCTTAGGTTTTTTAAAATAAAAAATATTTTTTTAAAATATTTAGGTATATATATATATATATATATAATAATAATAATAATAATCAGTCGTCAAAGAGCAAAGAGAGTCAAAAATAAATAAATAAGTTAATAAATCAATAAAATTTAAGTGGTTGAAAGTAAATTAGATTATATCAAAGGACTTCAGCTAAAAAAAAAAGTAAAATGCATATCATTTTGTTATAATGTAAATATTTCGATATCAATGAAATGAAACCATCTTCATTAAATTACATATTGATCACAATCATTATAAAATCTGTGTTAGCGAAGCAAACTAACAAATATTTTGACTGGAATGTATGACTATTTGCAAAACATTTTTACTGGTGGATGGTGTCACGTCATTAACACCGAAAAATTTACATAACACTGAATAATAAACAAATTATTCTAGCTAAAATCCTTAATTAATTTCCATGGCTATAAACATTCAATAAATTAAATTATTCATTTCTTAAGCTGAGAAATAATAAAATTAAAATTATTATAAACGAAAGGTTTTGAATACAAAATACGCTTTTGGAAGAAAACAATTCGTTGAGAATTTTTTAAAATCCTATTTTTAGAATTGTTTAGAAAATGTGTTAGATAATGCACTTTAATGTCTTAATTTAGAAGTCTTTTAAGTTATAATAAATTTCAAAACATACCATCATGGATCCCAATGGGAACAAGCACTGCTAAAAAGGCAAGTGCATTGCGGAGAACTAATCTCCAGTCGGATGGGACAGCAAATGGTAGAATTGCTGAGGTCAATTGATGAATTTCATGAGCTGCGCACACAAAGATGAAAGACGTAATGATCACATTTAATACTGGATAACCTGGTATCAATACTAACACCTGGACAGAATAAAAAAATTTGATATTAGAAAGAGAAGTAATTATTAAATTATTAGTAAATTATTATTAATTATAATATATTAAAGACCTTATTTCGATGAAAATGCTTACTCTTTTTTGCTAAGTTTCAAAGATTCTTTAAAAAGAAATCTCTTAGTTAATATTATTTACAAAAAGGGAATAAAATGAGATAATGCAGCTAATTTTCCTTTCGTTTTTATCTTTAAACCTGATTATCATGTGACGAAAATTTCCATCGCTTGTTGAACTTCTAAGATAAAAGAAGTTTGTTATCATTGAGGATGGTCCAGAAAAGAAATAGGATGATGAGAATAAAAGAAAGAAAATTACCTGCATTTTCTTATTCTATTCAAAATTTAAAGAGCAATTAGATCCCTTGTACCATATATATATATATATTTATTATTAATAATTTATCTTTAAATTAAACATTAATTTTTGAAGTGAATAAAAAATATATATATACATATATAAGCCTATAATTCGCATGATATATGTGCAAACAGATAATAGAGAAGTATTTAATATTAAAAAAAAAGCAAATATGAAATTTTTTTTTTTAAATATTATAAATTAAGTTTACTTTTGTTAAAATAGTGAGTGAGAGGTGTTACATAGATAATTATTATTAAATTATAACATAAACACATTATTAATAAAAACTTACACAACCATTGTTAGAGTTAATAAAGTTAAGTTAGCAATAATAAATTGTATCAAAGTGAATTTATTAACTCTAATTAATATATAAAAATTAAATATTAAAAATAAATAATAAGTTAAAATTATAGATAGGATTTTTGAAAATTTTTATTTACAATATTATAAAGAGGAGGGTAGTGACTGATCGGGAATTTTGCATTCCAGGCGCTGTATGTTATAGAGCGGAAAGTTCAAAAAGTAATATAAGTATGGTTTAAATGAGTTCAATTGAATTCAACTTAGAACACTTTCCCAGTTCAAAGTATAAAATAGGAGGTCCCTTAGAAATCAGTTAATAAATGGAGGTTGGCGGCGGAAAAATTCAAATTCATTCGTAATGAATGACAAATTTTCCTAAATAGCACTCGGTTGTTCAGAAATAATATTGGTTCATTCTGCGAAGTAAAAATACTTAAATAGTTAAAAACAAAGCATTAGCGACCAAAGATGCTATTTTAGTATTTAAAAATACTACGTTTCGAATCGTTTATTAATTTTTTTAAATTTTCAAAAAACTTGAAAATTCTCATTTTAGAATTGCGACTCAGAATATACAAAGAATTCGAAAAATTTCCAAAGATTCGTTCCATTCTTAATATTAACTAAAATAAAAAAATAAATTCAAATATGATTTACCCCATGAGTGTCTGCTGCCAGCCATATATGATATTGGCTAATGAATAATTCTAGCGATATTCTACCAAACCAGGCAAAAAAGCTTGAATAACGTGTTCGAAGAACTCCGCTAATATTTCTTAAAACTATGTAACTTACGATCTGAAAATAAAAACAAGCATTTAAAAGAAGAGTTTAAGAAAAATAAGAGAATTTTAATAATATAACTTCTTTATTCAAATAATGTAAATGCAATTTATGATGGTCTTAAAAGATCTACATCAAAGCCAAAATAATCAAATTTCATGGTTTATCTATTATGACAAAACCATGATCAGGATTTGATTAATTTATTTTGGTATTGAGAGAATATTGTTTGCCTGAACCTATGAAAATTTTTTAATTTGGTTATTCAAAAGAACTGAATGTGAATTTCTTTTTGGACATCAGCTATGAGATTTCCAAGCTAAGCGGCGCATTTAGGTGTCTTCAATGACGCCACGAATTTTCCAAAAAAAAAATAATTTTTTGTTTATGAAATGCAAGAAATTGAAACTTTGGCTAAATGTTATATTAAAGTTATAATATAAGCATTAGAATTTATTTAGAAATTTTGTTCACATTTGTGTTAACGTCTCTGTAAAATTATAATATGCTGAGGGCGCCATAAAAATTTCCGAGGTTCAGCTGCAGCAAACTTCAAAAGTTTGGGAACCTCTGTTTTACTTGGTTTTAAGAAATTATTAGGCTCCTGATTTGCTTAATTAAGATCTTTCGGAGATCCTATATAATTTTATTAAATTTAAAACATTTGATATTGTGCTTTTTAAGTCTAATAATCTGAGGAAACAAAATATGCTTGTCCAAAATCTCCTCTTTTGATAGTAAGGTTGATGGAATGAAATTATTCACTTACAGGAATAAATACAATATACGAATGGATTTCATTGCATTCTTGTTTATTGCGGCAGAGAAAAGAAAAGGTAGTATAAGATCCCAGTCCTATGATGGAGAGCAGGGTGGCAGAAAGTGCGATACCAGGACTGAATAAATTGCTATGGTTGTTATCATCCAACCAATTATATCGTTGCGCTAATAGGAAGAGGATAGCGAACACCATGCCATAAGAAATACTGTAACAGAAAAATTAAGGAAATATAGCAATATAAATTAAAATTTGCAAATTTTTATAAAAAAAAAAATTAGAAGATTAATCGATTAATCGATAATATATCAAATATTGTTCAGCTTGTTCATATTCTCATTGCAATAATAGTTAATATTCCTTTCGTTGCTGAATTTTTTACAGTCAAGGGCTCAAATCTTGTGAGTACGTGGATCACTACCACCAGTTACAGGCGCTAAGGCTGCTATTTCTTCTAATTTCTTTATACCAGCCTTTTGTTCCCCCTCCCAATCAGGCATCAGGCCGCATGATGAGCCGGCTTGCTTTTTCTTTCAAGGGCATCTTCCTTGGATATGCTAAATCCGAAATAAGGGGTTAAAAGCAAAAAAAAAGAAGTTGCAGAGTTTGGACCTTTTATTAATATACAAAACATTTTTCTCTTTTCGTTTACGAGCTCTCACGGCTTTTTAGACATAGTAATAGTAATTTTTACTATTTGAAATTTTTATTATTATATTCATGTATCATAATATAGCATCCTGTCATGAACGATAAAATTTATTTAAATTATATAGGCTACCAATTAATTTAAATTTAAATATGAACGGATTCAAATTGGCCTCAGATGTCGACAGATTTAAATAAAAGAAAAACAGGAGTAAATTATTATTTTCCTGTTTCTTTTTCTTGGTGCAGAGCCAAAACATATCAATCATAGTAATCTAAGTTTTTGAACGATCTCCTTATAGAAGATTTGAATTAATAATTTTATAAGAATATATTTCTTTTCGTGAAATATTTCCATTTAAATCAAACTTGAATATATATCTATAGTTCTATAAGTAAATTTCGCAGGTCATAAGCCTTGGAAACCGTGCTTGGCTCGTGTGGCTCTGGATATGGATTACTTATAAATAAAAAATAGAAAATACCTATATCGATCCAATTTCCATCTAAACCACCATTCATGTATATCATCATCTATCGTAACAAATAATGCTTTCCATGGACGAGTTACAAAAACTTTTTCGAAAAATACCTGAAATATTTAATTAAGAAAATATTAAATGCGTATAATAAATAATTTATATTAATATATAAGATCAGTGAGGAGAAAAAGAATAATTTTGGAAAATATGAATAATCATTTTTAAGGAAAAAGTTTATATGGACATAGTAATTATTTTTAATGGCATTAAAATACTTGAACTATGATAAAAACTAAAGAGACTTTTACTTTCTTTAAATTCAAATTGTATTGTATTGAACATGAGAGAGACCTAGGTTAGGTTTAGGTGTTGCCACCCTCCATTGGGAGACTCACTTAGGCTTCTGGGGGTAAGATTATCTCCCTCTTTCCTACTCCAGAAGGAGACTTCTGGCAGAGTTGGAAATAATTGCGGCAAGCCGGACTGAACCCGAGCTATATTTTCATACTCTAGATTCGTAATCTCCGCAGCTTATCCGTCTTAGCCACTGCATGGTACCTAACTTCAACCAATTTTAGTCTTTTTTAAATACCATTCATTTATGACTTTTTAAATAAAACAAACTATTTAATTATTCGTGGAAATTTATTTTGACTTCTTCAAAGTAATTTCCTCTCACTGTAATATACTTATTCCAACGATTTTTCCAGTCAGAATTCTGCATCCACAAAGTGATTTCGAAGGAAAAGGAATAAGTCACGATGCCATATCTGATGAATACAAGTATGATGGCTGTGGAACGGTATATTTGATTTGAAAGGACACTATACCACGGCAAACCCTTCGCTCCAAAATAACCTGGTTTAGGTATTCATACAATGTGGAGTGAAGAGGTGTACAAAATTCGAACAACTGACTTTCTTACGCCATAAACAATAATTAACTAAACTTATTCATATAAACTTTTTTCTTTAAATTAATTCAAACTATCATCTTCCAAAAGATTTTCTCTTCACACAATATTTTTGTATATATATAAGTTAAAACACCGGTTAACACGATTCCGATTAGCCCAGTTAGTGAGTTTCGAGCCAAATGCAACCCTTTCTTTTTCACCACGAGTTAAATTTGATTTAACACGGTCTAAATAATTTAAAAATTTAAAAACCCTGAAGCAATTGTACTTATTATGGCATTTAATCAAACACGATTTTGCTTAGCACGGTGTTTCACCAAGATTAATTAAACGCGTTAACAGGGGTTTTATTGTATATTAACATGAAAAGAATAAAATTATTTTAAAATTATTATTATCTTATAATTTTGGTTAGAGACTTTTTCCATATTTTGAGCCTCATAAGTAAATATTTTCGGTTTATTTTACAAACAAAACAGGAATTTTATTCTTTTTAACATGAAATAAATTATAGTGATGGGATCCAATCTTCAAATAAATTTGTATATTATTACTTATCCTTTTTTTGTGGTAGGTAAATTTAGTGGATTTCGGCACCTTTGCATACCAGCATAAAAGGTAAAAATGTAAAAATAAATTAGTATAGTAGGTCAGACATTTAGAATGACGACATTTTCTTTTTTAAGAAAAATATACCACTCTTTTTGTTAGATCAAAAATTTGTATTGACGCACGCAGTATTTCTATTAAAAAATAATATCAGGTTCATGAAAGTTTATAAAATAAATGTAATATTTTCAAAAATATGTATCTTGCTCTTTCTTGGAAAAAATCCGGGGCTCCCATGTAAATAGTTGTTTTAAAGTTTTATAAAATATAGTATTTTGATCCCACCATTATACAAGGGCTAAATAATATAAATCGATATATAAATAAATAAATTTACCTCCGACATATAGAGAATCGTTATAACACTAAAGAGACCGACAAATTTCAATACTAAATATAAATATTGCAATGGATTTCCGTCAGACGATGTGGCAGTTACATGAGGTGGCAAAGCCAATACCAAATATACCATCAGAAACCAAAAGGAGACCAATGGTACGAAATAATAAAATTGATAAGGCCTATTCATGCATAGGCATAAAGATACGGTCATGAAATTTAATCGAAACAAAACCTGAAACAAATTAATTTGTATTATTGAATGAAAATATGGAATGGTTATTTATATATATATATGCGTATATACAGTGCTCGAAGTGAGGCGGGATGGGGTGGGATACCATCCCGGTACTTC
>JAAAKE020141604.1:0-13407 GCA_010014785.2 Anisolabis maritima
AGATTCAGATAACAGGCTGGGAAATCTAGAGCAGAGGTTCTCAACCTTTTTATACTCGCGAACCCTTAAATATAAAAAATATTATTATCAGGACGTTAAGAACCACCGGTCTGGTCTAGACCTCTCTTAATTTTATTATAATATAAATATTTATAGCTAATATTTTTTCATACCTATATACATCAGGCGCAAAAGGTTGTAAAAAAAGAAAGTCTGATGACCATAATGATTTTCTTTTGACGGAGGATCTTGTAGTTTTTACATTATCTGTAACAGAAAAGAAATTTAGATTACCTGTCTATAGAATAAATAGACCGAAGTGAGAATAAATAAAATATAATACTAATAATATATATATTGTGTACCATCTCGAACGTATGATTTAAATTTCTTTCTCTGTAGGTTAACATCCCCTGGGAAATGAAGCTATAGGAAGGAACATATTTTTATTATTAAATCCAATTAAAAATTTCAAAGTCAGTATAATAATTTTTTGAAATGTGTATCTCATAAAATTTCTCTAAATTTTTTAATCATTATTAAAATTATAATTTTTGGGTGGATTTCGCCTTCCAAAAATCACAAGGACTTTCCGAACTATTTGATTTTCTTCAAATTTATAATACGTTGTGACAATAATGGGTTGGTCTTGCTTTTACTGCCGCATCTTCTTCAACTTCAATAATCTATGGTGACCCAGGATGATAGAGGAAGAGGAGATTTCGGCAGGAGCCTCTGTGCAAAAAACTCTCAAATAAATGTAAATATTCTCGACAACTCTACATGCATTATGCATTGAGTTTATCTCTTAGTGAACTGATGATTAAAACCATTAAAACTCTAAAAGTCAAAACATTTGAGAAATTTTTGCACCTTTCTTAGCTGAAATCGCCTCTTCACCTATCATCGGACTACAACAGCCACGTTTTTATTCACCGAATTCCTGGAAGGATATGGGTTTGTTGTTGCTGTGGGTCGGTATCGTGATCAAATCCTAAGAATATGTTATCGAAACCGAGAGGTTGATTCTAAAATTTTTTTAAATCTAAATTGAGATTCAAAATATTAATATATAATAGACGGATATGGAAAATTGTTAAAAGGGGACGGCGTTTGTGATTGGACACAGTAAATAAAATACATTTTTGAAGCGTAGCCACGGGGGAATATGGGGTTCAAACCTCCCCCCCTCCCCCTTCAAAAAAATACATATATAAATAAAAATATAATAATATAAAGGGAAATATCGTGTAAAATAAAATTGTAAATGTTGTTAGAAATGATCAAAATATATTATTTGATAATTTATTTTAAACTAGATCTACAATTGTTCAAATGATTTATTACTAGGATATTCATAAGTTTTATGAATAAGAAATATTATTCGTAAAACAATTTTGTTTTAATATTATATCAAATAAAACTTATTCATTGAAGCCATATTTAATAATCTTTATCCATATTGATATAATTTTGTTTTTATATCCCCTCCATCCTCGGAAAAAATATTCTGATTACGGCCCTGTATGGTACACAAAAAATAAAGAACTGTTCGCATTTATATTCTATATACAGGTAGCCCTCGGATTACGCCGCAGTTCCGTTCCTACAAAAGCCGGCGTAAAATGGACTCATATTTTCACTGAGGTATAGGGTTAGGTTCTACTTAAGTGAAAAATAAGCAAATAATTTTGTTTATTAATAAAATATAATATAAAATACATATATTATAAATTTAATTTTGTTTGTTTTGGCTCAGTAAAAACGTCAACACTAGCATAGGGAGAATCGGGGAATTACACGGTGAAATGGCGAATTGCGCAGCGGCGTAAACCGAGGGCTACCTGTATATAAATGGATGTATGTGGTCTTCGTGTGTATGTTCCAGCATAACTTTGGAACGCCTGGAGAGATTTCAACCAAACTTAGTACACATGGCTGAAAATCTGGAAAAAATACTATCGGGCTAAGACACCCTTAGTACTCTTAGGGGTTGCAGGCGGAAGGGGATGACATGTAAAAATAATCGAAAATGATCGATATTAGGGTCGAATCCATAGTTTTCGGGGCCGCTGAGATTAATAAAGAAGAAATGTTTTCACAGAAGAGACAGGGCGAAGGTGGGCTTCACAATTAGCTTATAAAACAGAAAGAAAATGATTCACCGTTTGAAGTTAATTGTAACTTTTTTTACCGAGAGATGGCTTTAGTATATTAAGGTTGAAACTTAAAAGCATGTAAGTGTCGATAGTTGGTGGTACTATTATTAATATTATAATTTATAAAGATTTTTCTTTGGATATATTTTAATAATGGAAATAATCATAAAACATTTTGCATGAAAATTTTTTATGAGGGTACTTTTCTTTTTTAAGTATGTAAGTTATAGGATTAATATTTTCAAGATTGTTTTATGAATGAGAATTGAAGTCATATGATTTATAAATATTTTTTTTAATTATATTAATCATTTTTCTATTTATTTTAAAATTAATCAAATATCCTCTTAGATAAATAATAAGATAAATAAAATTAATTAAATATGTTTCAACTGGAATGAAAATACAATTAATAAATTAAAAAGAAAAATAAAAAAAAAATGCTTGTAATAAAAATGGTATTTAATTTTTTTATTGAAACGTGATAAGGGTTAGTATATAAACAAAAACCGTAATCGGAAAAAAATTTAGTTTGAGCAAACTTTGTTAGAAAATGATGTCACGTAAACTTTATATTGGATGTTACATTTTAATAGCTTGCGCTTTTTTCATAGTGAGTATTATTATTATTATGGAATCAAGCTCCAAAAATAAGTCTATTTATTTATTTAAATATTCATATATTTTCAAATAAATATTTTTGTTATGGAACTAAACAGAGGCTAGTAGCTAAACGAGTTCCCTAACTTGCCTCAAGTTATCAAAACAGATTTTTTATAAAATAATTATTTGAAAATTCTGACATTTATCAAAATTTTGTTGTAGTCCCCACTCCTATAAAAAAATGTCTTAGCCTGTTAATTAAGAGACCGAAGACGAAGGGCACAACATCCTTCCATTCCAAAATAAAAAATCTTGAAAGTATCAGATTGGATATTTAGGTGGATTTTTCTTTTTCAATTATTTTTATTAAAATATAATAAAAAATTTTGAATAATATTCCTAACCCTGACAAAATTCATGGACGATACTTATTGCAGTTTAGAAGCTTTTAGTCACAGACGAACGGACGGAAAAATTGAAGATTGACACCTCTACTAGAAGGATAGAATGGAGAAGACCTCAGTTTCTTACTCTTTTATATGATCTCAGCCCAATGAAAAAAATACAATCTATTAATTTAATAAATCTTATCTTAAGGAAATTTTTAATATGCAACATATGAAAAGAAATAAAATTTTAATTATGGCATTAATATAATTTTAAAAAAAAATAAAAGAATAATGGAAATCTTATCTTCAAAGATAAATTTAATCATCTTAAAAGGAAAATTAAATTAAAGTTTTTTAATCATTTTAATCTATTAATTTTGAATAATAGAAGTGAAGGGCCGCTTTAACTCTTGTTTTAGATGAGAAAACAGAGACGCGTATTCCATTAGGGAAATAGGGAATTTTATTCACAGAGGGTTTAACACGTTCCACTTTTTCATGGACAGTTACTTTCTTATTGAATGAATTCATATGTATATATCTTTTCTAAAGAAATATCACAATAGAGTTTCCCCTTTAGAAATACCAGCACGAGTGGTATAAAGTACCATGTAATAAGAAATAGGCGCATATGAGAAAATTACTACTACCTTTTAGGATGGAGAAGGATGGAAACAAGAAGGAAAAATGGTAGAAAAATTTTAACAAAAAAGTCTAATACAAATTTTTAATAGAGTAAATTGGGTCAATTAATCATGGATGGGATTTTATTGGATTTTTTCATCAGAACTTCATTTTAGTCAGGATTTTTTATTTGGATAAGCAAGGGGTGTACAATCCATTTTAATGCTGGGCCAATCACACATTTTTAATCCCAAGAAAATTTCAAGAACAAGTGCTTATGAGAAAAAACGAAGGGGTAAGGGGCAAGACCGATAAGATAAATTCCGAAAGAAAAATTACACTCTATAGATAGAGTCAGATAATGTCCCCCTCCGGTTAAAAAAAATCATTGCTTAGTTTTTCTGGTGATATGATTATTTTCCCATTTATATTTGAGTGCGAAAATGTGGTATAAAGGGTGTTAAAAGATTGGAGATTTTTGAGTTGGATAGTCAGTCAGTTTGAGTGATTGATGATGATGATGGATGTGTGAAAGAGTTGATCGCAATAGCTGAAGTAAGAACGGGAGAATAGAAAATATAGAAGTGTCTTTTTTAACAAGTGCTGCCTCTCAGTGGCAATTACGAAAATTATCTGAATAGATGGAACTGTTACCTAGCGGCTAATTTTTGCTTTGCCAAAATTTCAATCCTAATTTTATTAATTATTAATTTTGGTTATCCTAGAATTCTATCAATTTTACACTCTATTTATATTAATTTAAACTTAGAGAATCTTAATAAATTAAATTAAATACTTTAAATATATGAGGAGAATATAAATTGGAATTAGAAAATCTGATGGTACAAAATTAGAAAATGATGAAAACTTTTGATATTAAATATTATTTTAAATTTTACAAACATTAAATTAATAAAATATTCAACTCACATTATTTGAGAAATTTAATTTTAAATTAATTTAAACCATTAATTTAAATCACACACTGTCAAAAAAAAAACCATTATCCAAAGAATACTAAATAATGGAAAGGCGGTATTTCTTCCTCTTCAAAGAACAGTAAATTTTTCAATTTTATTTTCTTAAAAAAATTAATTTAATTCACAAAAACATATTTTTATGTTATAGAATTTTGCAAATATGTTATTTATTCAAAAGTTTTTTTGACATAATAAAAAAATTTTTATTATTTTTACTGATATCCGTTATTATTACGCGGGAGATTCAAAAAGTAACAACAAACTGAATTTTTTTCACATATATATATATTTCATTTAGATATACAAAAAGTATATTATTTATCAGTCTCCTTTTCAATATATTTCTCACACCATTGCACCAATTTTTTTATTTCATTAGAAAAATATGTTTTTGGTTGTATCTTGAGTCAAGAATGCACCACTCACCCTCACACCGTAGCTGCAACAACTCTTCAGTTGATTCGGAAACCGAAATTGCAGATCCTATAGCAACCTCCAAACAGCCCTAATCTTGCTCCTTCGGATTACGATGTGTTTGGACCTTTGAAGGACGCTTTAAAGGGTCTACGATTTGGGAGTGATGATGAGATGAAAGAAGCGAAACATTCTTGACCCAAGACACAATCAAAAATATTTTTTTTCTAATGGAATAAAAAAGTTGGAGCAGCGATATAAGAAATGTATTGAAAAGGAGGTTGATTATGTCGAGAAATGACATACTTTTTGTATTTCTAATTGAAATATATATAAGAAAAAATTCAGTTTGTTATTACATTTTGAACAACCTTGGTATTATCCCATAATTATCATTGTATTATATTTTCTACTTATTAAAACAATTTTATTTTTATTAAATATTATTTTATTGATAAAGACTTAGCGATTCTGGGGTGGGTAGGTGAGATATCCGTTCGAATGGTTCGCAGCTGAAACTCAATTCTGTGTCTGCGATGTTAACGTGATAGCTAGAAACCCGCGCTGGTTCACCCGAGTTTGCATCTTAGCAGACGATTAATCCTGGGGCTTTAAAAGAAAAATCGGGGAAAGGACCCCAAATACCGGCACTCTGAGGTGTTAACATATAATTTATCAGCTATATTAGTAAAATCATAAGTTGACCGGATATAATTTTTATTAGCGTTCGTGGTGATGATCTGGCTTTCTATTCAATGCACTAACAAAGCTACTTATGTGGATTTGGTTTCAGTTTCATTTCATTTTTTTCTTTTATACATAAAATAAAATTACAAATTGACATATTAATGTACAAAATTTTCTTATTTTTTTTTTAATTATTCCAAATTTTAAAAAACATCTGGCAGATATCGACCTACACATATTAGTTGGTGGAGTTTAACAGAACCTGTTAAGGGCGGTTATGTTGAAAAATTTGATAAATAAAATATTTTCTTTTTTCTCAAATATTCAATGAATAAACGTTAATTATAAGGATAGGAAAATTGTGTGTAAATTTTTCAGTCTTTTTTTAATGAATGCATAAGGTCCAAAAGGCCTATAATGACCTGTGTTCACATGCAACCAGAAAGATCAAGAGTAAGTAAGGGTAGAAAGTATATAAAGAAAATTTAAAATGATTGGAATATAATTTACATATTTTAGGAAATATCAGTTATAAGTTAATAAATTAAATTTTAAGTAGATAAATACTTTTTTTTTGATAGTTTTTCTTTTTTGGTAAATTATTTGAATTTGACATCACAAAATATTATTTAAATAAAGAAATGTTTAAAACATTGAAATTTATTAATGTTCTTTTTTTTGTTTTTGTAACATTTGAATTAAATAAAAATTAATAAATTAATCATAGGGGAAGAGAATTTAATAAATAAGCCTAACAGTTTTTTTTTGCCTATTTCAGATGCCGAAAAAAAACTGTTTTTGTCTATTTCAGATGCTGAAAAAAACTGTTAGGCTTATTTTTTAAATTCTCTTCCCATCTGAGGCTATTTAGACTCTGTTCTTATTAATTTTTATATTAATTGGTAGCCAATATAGCCTAACAAAGTTATTCTATATAATGTTTTCTTTATAAAATTACAATAAAAAACTTAGTTTAAAACCATTTATTATAATCATTTTCAATAAAAACAATCTGAGAAAACAAATGGATTTCTTTAATGAGGGAAATACATAAAAGTCATCTAACAAAAGTAACTTTACAGCCAAAATATTCAAATTTTTCAATTTATTTAGAAAAATTCTAAAACCTAAAGATAAAAATATTTTTCTATCAATTTCAGATTTGAGATAGTAGAGCTCAAACTATTTTAGAGAGAAAGATGAACAGAAAACACAATAAATGACAGATGATTCATTAAATATGAATTGAAAAATCCACCGCTGATCAAATAAATCATAACCCTGACTTGTTTCTTCAAATTAATTATCACAAAGATCATTAAGAAAAAATTTGCCTTCAAAAATGATGTATTCTTCAATATTTAATTAAGAAGCTTTTTTCAATGAGAGAGATGAGGTTTAGGGTTTTTTAATGAAACTTTTCTCTTCTGCAACATGTCATCGTCTGATATCGTAAAAGATAAATATTCAATATTTTTAAACATAAAGAGAGCTTTATTGCTATCAACATCTTCAACACATTACAATTTTCATATAGAATGTATAAATAAATATAAAGCATGTTTGTTATTAGGCAAAATTTAGGATTCCTATTTTGAGATTTAAAAAAATTATAATTATATATATCACATTTTATTTTTAGACCCTTTATATTTAAAATTAGATTCGAAACTATTGTTTTTAACATTCCTGATACATGAATCCAAATTATGCCTTATTGATATTAATCTCTCAAAAAATACAGATGAAGTAGACAAATAAATTAAAGTTTTACATTTGGAATACTAGGCATTCATATTTTGAGATTTATTGAATGATATTACGTAGGATATTTAAATTTAAGTTTAAATAAGAAATTTTGAAAATATACTTTATAATCGTCGATTTTCAACTTTGAAATGCCTTTGAAGATACATTAATTGAGCTTGACTTTCCAATGAAGATAATTCCTTAACAGTAGGAGCCATCTGTGTCACGTGATTCTGATAATTTGAACCCGAATTTTGCCTACGTTGTCCGTAAGTAACTTTCCCATCAAATTCATTTAGAGGAACCTTGAGATCATTTTCTACCTGTTGGATAGTAACATTCAAATGATCTTCAATTTCAGCCAAATAACCTTTTTCATTGTACCAAATACAACAACCACCTTGATCAGTGAGATTGGTATTGCTACAATTACGTCCTCGACTAGGACACCATTCTCCATGGTACCAAACCTTCTCAGGTACCGTAGCAACTAGAGAAATAGCAAGACCCATTCGTTCTGCTCGTCCAACACGACCAATTCGATGAACATAATTGGCCTTATCATCAGGAAGGGTCATATTAATCATGAAAGGAAGGCCAGAAATATCAAGACCTCTGGCAGCAACATCAGTACAAATCAAAAATTTTACGTCGCCTCTTTTAAACATTTCCAAATTTGCCTTTCGCTCTTGTGGTTTCCGATCTCCATGAAGACAAACACAGGAATATTCATTTCTTTGTCCTTGTTGTTTCAAATATCGTTCGAGATTATCACAATCAAGTTTGGTTCGACAAAATATAATAGCACGATCCATGCGATGTTCAGATATTGCTCGGACACAGTACTCTCCTTTGAGAATTTTAACTGCTTCAGAGAGCATCTCAGCCATGTCGTTAGAAGAAGCCCTGGCATGTACCCCATCAGTATTGATTCGACGACGAAGTTGACGCCAAGATTGATCTGATTGGGGATCAACCATAGATACAACATGATGTACAGTTTCAGGAACACAATCTTCTCCTTTTAAATCAACCCAAGTTGGAAATCGCATTAATCTTTCTGCCATTTTTTTAACATCAAAATCATGTAAAGTTGCTGAACAAACGACCATTTGAAGTGGAGGGGGAGCAGCTCGAGTGATATGTCCATGGATTCTATTAAGTAAATCAGCATAACCTTGTTTAAGTAACCCATCAGCTTCATCAAGAACAAGAAATCTGCATCGCGAAAGAGCTAAGTGTCCTCCACTGACAAGATCTTCCAATCTTCCTGGAGTTCCAACGACAATATCCACCTAAAACAAAATAATGAACTTTACATTTTTATAAGAGATGGTCAGTTAAGAAAATCTGAATGTTAGAAGACCTTCGAGTAAATTGAAATGAATATGTAAAATGTATGACTATATGATAAAGTCCAAATATTCCAGGGAGATAGAAAGTAATATGAAACGACCAAGAATATTTTATTTATCATATTACTCTCCTATCATCTTGGAATTATTAATTTAAAAAATAAAAGGTTTTTCCATAAAGTTTATTTTTAAATCTATTTTTGTGATTTGCAAAAAAATAGTTTAATTAATTTTATGGTGAAATTATAGTAAAAAGGGGCTTATTCAGTTGAAATTTTTTTTTTTAGTCTTTTCGACAATATAGACTTTTAAAGATACACATATATATTTTAATTACGATATTATTATCCAGGTCCAAATGATTTAAATAAATTTTCATCGGATCCGAACCCACATTCCTTGGCATGACAATTTAATAGAAATAAATAAAGACGGAGTCTAAATGGCCTTCGATGCCAAAATAAAGTTAAAAAAAAAAATAATGACAATCTCAATAGCCTCTCGGCCACATGATGGGGGCTTTAAAATAATTAATTTGTTAAAGAAAAATTGTTTATTGAAAATCGTAAATTTTCTCTACACGTATCCATATATGAATATGGATATGATGAAAAATCAATTGATTGGCATTACAAATAACCTAATCTGTAAACAAATTGGTATGAATACAATGCGACAATGCCTCCCTTATTATATATACTTCTTTGTATTAAAAATATATCTATTTTAAAAAATTTGTGGAAGAAATACTTACTCCACTTTGTAATGATGCTATTTGGTCCTTAACATTGACTCCTCCAATAACAAGAAGCTCTTTAATTTTTGGGGATTCCAAATACTTTTTAAATTTAGCAATTTGACTAGATGTCTGTTCGGCTAATTCCCTAGAAGGTTCTATAATAATTGCTTGAGGAGCATTATTAATTTTACTGACTTGCTCCCCTCCGGAGCCACCAGATGCAGATGTTTCATTGACTTTTTGCAAATTACCCGGTGCTTGATTGACTGCTGTATATCCTTGAGGTAGATTTTTTAAAGGTGTAGCACCAAAATTAAAAGATATCTCGGCATTTTTTAAAACAACAGCTGGATAAAATGTGGAGCTTTTCAGTTGACCGGTAATTTCAAACGCTTGTCCAAGATCTTGTCCATTTTTGCTAAATCGTATTTCTCTTGAATCTAAATTGAGCATACAACCAATGATGTCACATTTCCCAAACGGTTCACCGTAATTATCAAATTGTCGATTATTCGATTTTTTACCAGTACCACCAAAACCAAATCCAAATCTGTCAGTCCCTAGATCAAGATTTGCATTCTCAGTGCTCCAGCCAACACGGCATAAACCTTCATCGGTGACAGTTGCTTCAAAATAATATTTCCCTGAGGTATGCACACCACGTGTCCCTCGGCAACCATGCCACTCTTTAAATTCCCTTGATTGACAACGGAGACCATCAGGAGTGACAGCAAGAGCAGATCCTCGGTCATAAAATGACAGTTGCCATCCTATATTGGTAGACTTGGGCTTTGATGACGACTTAGAGCCACCACCACCACTTTCAATGTCTTTAAGAGTTTCCCAGACAATTTGAAGAATAGGTAAACAAAATGCTCCGGTCTTACCACTTCCAGTTTCAGCTGCCATAAGTACATCACCACCTCCTAAAATGAGAGGGACAGCTTCTGCTTGGACATCTGTAGGCAGGTTCCATTCCATCTCATCAACAGCTTTTCCTATTTCTGGCAGAACGCCCATTTCTTCAAAAGCAGTCATGATATCCAATTATATAAAGAAAGACTTCTTTACTCTTGAACAAATATATAAATTAATCGTTGACAGTTGAATTAAAAATCAGAAGCACGAAGCAGTAATGCAATATATAAGTTAAAGAACTAATTTCACACTTGTCAGCAGAGCCATTTTCATTAATATTAAAAGGAGGGGCTTTTAAAATTTCTTCAAAAATGTTCTAGATATTAACTAAAAATAAAGATAAATCTTTATAAAGATAAATTTTTATTTTTAAAATTATCTAAAAATATTATTGTTTCTTATTTTGAACAAATTAATCATATCTTAGGCACCTAATTAAAGCGCCAACTTCAAGGTTGAATTATCAAAGCTTTAAAAAATTTATTTTCTACTTATTATATTAACGATTATTTATAAAAATTTAAAGTGGAATTATTTATTTGTATATAATTTCCTGATTTAGCTCGGTGAAGCTCGCAGCTGATTTCTAAATGGCAACGTTGCATTGCAATGTTTAACAGATGGAAAATTAATTTACATTAAATAATTAATTCCTCCGTTTTTATTGGGTTAATTAAAGCGAAATTTTGTAGGATAAAAGTAATGAGTTGGGGATGTAATTCTATATAGAGAAATAATGAATAAATAAAAGAAATAAGTGAAAAAGAATAGAAAAAGTAGTCTTAACACAAGAGGTGTTAATAAATTTATAACTCCTAAACTAGATGATTTGCCTTATGAAAATATGCAGGAATTTTTTTATTGAATTTTAAATCCAAAAATATGTCGTTTAACGCAGTACTCCCTGTCAGAGGGGGTAAAAAAAACATATTCTTAATTAGTTTATATTTAAGCAATGTGCCCTAACGAAATTTGGTTGGCATGAATATTTGTCATTGACAGCCAAGACCAACGACATCATTTACTTGTATTTGGGTAGCACCAGCACTGTTGTTTTAACAGCAGTAATGTTGCTAATTAATTTATAAATCCTAACTAGATGTGACTTAATAAAACTTTTCACGCATATTCTTTATTAAAACCTATATTTTATTTTATTTTTTATTATTATTTTATTTAAATATAAAGAATTATTAATTTTTTATTTAATAGACCCAAATTGCTAGTCATCAATATTGATTTTATCATTTCTCATTTCTATTAATATATTGTGAAGTCTAGAGGCCTTAGTAGCCAAATAGAATATAAATATTAAATAAATAAATAGTAAATAAAAATAATAATTAAATTTAAAATTAAAAATATATACCCCCACCTCTCTTTAAAATCAATTATTAAAAAAACTGAATGATTAATATATTTTATCTATTATGAAAAAATTTTAAGTAAAAAGATCTACTGATTTAAAAAACAAAATGAGAGAAGAAAAAGAGATTCCCTTGGAAGAGAGAGAGAGAATCCTTTTGTCGGAGAGAGGCAAGAGAGATAAAAATAGCAGTGGGCGGAGCGTGGAGGAAATAATTGTTGAATTAAAAAAAAAATATATATATTATCCCTATGAAGAAATATTTAATAAAAGGCTAATTTAATCATTATAAGACATATGATATATCATTTTAATGCAAAATTTCACGTAGATCAAGAATCCGTAGACAAAATTTCAATATGTCGAATAGTTTTTGATCTATTGATAAAAATCATAAAAATATTAGATGCTAAATTAAACAACTTAGTAGATATATTAAATATGTATTAGTTGCAGAATTTTATAGGGAGTACGAATCAATAATCCCCCTTTTTATATCTTGATTATTTTTTGACTAATTGAATAAAAACCATAAAAAAATTGAAAGCCTCATCATTATTAATCAAAATACCTATATAACATATAATGACATATATGATAGATCTAATCAATGCAGAATTTTATGCTGATTAAGAAGCCCTATTCACTATTTTTATATCTTTCATAGTTTTTTTAATAATTTGATGAAAACAAAAATTAATAAATCCACCTGTCAAATAAACGTTAAAAATTGATTTTTCTTTAATTATGTCCATTTCAAGGCCAAAACAGGAATGTTCAAGATAGAGTATTTAATTTTCCATTAAATTCAATCAATATCAATCCCTAAATATGTTTATTTAATAAAAAAACAACTAATAAAGAAGAAAAAATTATTAAAAAATGAAAGCGCAAAATTCAAAATTTGAAATTGTCAGTGTCACTAATAAAGCAGCCTTTAAAATGGGTGCATTTTAACCAAAAATTTTATATACATTTATAGTTCAGTGAAAGTGAGTTTTCTGTTTTTTCATAAGAATTGGTTAACAAATAAGAGAGATAAACACAAAACAATTTTAAGATTTCGATTGAGCGATGAAAGGCCAGATGATTTATACACTAGTACCTCGCCTCAATCTCAGTGCGCAAATCTCTCTTCGAAAAAAAATCTGCAACTCTCTATAAATTATTTTATTTGTAATTTTTCATTTATTTTTTTCTTACAATCAAAAATTTTATATACTCTTTCTTATATAAATTAGGATAATAATGTATTTTTTTATATTTTACTTAAAAATATATAATTATTTTATTTGTAATTTTTCATTTAATTTTCTTTAGTATCAGAAATTTTATATTCTCATTCTTATATAAATTACGATAATACTGAATTTTTTTTTTTATTTTACTTAATATATATATATAATGAAGAATAAACGTGCCAA
>JAAAKE020141648.1:0-13407 GCA_010014785.2 Anisolabis maritima
GAGCTTTTTTTATACAATTATTAAATAATAGGCAAAAAAAAAGCCTATCATGGGCTGACAGGCAAAGACTACACACATAGTTAAATAAAAGTGTCTATAAATAGCGTTGTAAATCACTCATAAAGGCGGTCGGCGCACAGGAAGTCCTTTGGGACCTCACCGAAGCTTCTTTAATAATTCAGCTTATCATTAGACCCAATACAAATGCTATCTAAGCTATAAATTTAAGATTATTTTTAATTGCAATGAGAACTTTTCACGAAAAATAAAATAAAATCAATTGAAGCAGTGGAAGAATAAATCAAGACTATTGTTTTGTATATATACTGTACAACCAAAGTAATATTAAGGCTTCATTAGTGTTTAGTTTTATTCTATACAAGAGGTTGTCTCGAAATTTTCTATAAGACAATAGTGAATACTAGTCGGGTAAACGCCAAAAGAATTTGGCTTGTATAAGCTTACAAGAGCTGAAATTTTGTTTGATTATAAATAATTTTATATTTAACTATTTTATTTTCATTCTATAAATATTTTACAATCACTAATTAAACTATTAAAAGACTATTGGCTGTTAGAAAGAATTAAAATAATTGCTTCATTGAGTCTTACCTTTTTTTAATTTATATAATATCATTAAATAAAACATTAAATGGATGATTATAAGAATCTATTTACCTTAAAAATCTTGCATGTTAATTGAATTTGATTTATACGATAAAACGCACTTAGAAAAAAATAAACTGAATATTGTTTGTTATGAATACTGAATAAAAAAAATTACCTCGACTGACTGCTTTCTAACAATAGGCAAGTTTCAAATTTTCAACACCCGAGAGCGCTGAGCATCGTAATCGCTACAACGTGAGTCAAATCAAATGATAAATTTAAATTCAAATTCAAATAATAAATAATTTTAAAAAATTTTTATTTTCATACCACGAAATTTATATTCTGGTCAGCGGTTCTCAACCTGAAGTCAAAATTATAAAATATATTAATGCAAAAAGGGTTAAAAATCTTAAAAAGATTCAGGATCCGTCAAGGCACGTTAAAGAGAGAACTTTAGTCTTAAATTAAATATAATTATTTTGTTTTAATGTGATGAAATCAATAAAACGCAAGTTTTTTTGACCAATTTTCTTTTATTTCAATATTCGCCAGGCTAAACTTTCCGCTCTTGGACTAGACTCAGAGCTATATAAATTTATAAGAAAAAAGGCATTTATCATTAAACCATTTCAATACATTATGGCAATTATTTTCAATCGTATATAAATTATTATTATTATATTACAATTTATTAATAATTGTTTTAAGGTATTGAAAATGTTTAATAAATGTCTTAATTAAATTTATTTAATTATTTAAAAAGTACCTTTAATCTTTCCTTTCCTGTTTTCTAATTACATTAATATGTTATCCTTTAATTCAAGTTCTGAAAAGATTTCTGCGAAATTGATTTTTTTTTATTTAAATTAAAATTTCGTTTATTTAAATTAACCTAGGGAATTTTTTTTCCCTTTAACATTGTTCATTTCATCAATTTGATAATCTTTTTATCAAATTTATGTAATTTTTTACAAATTATTTTAAATTGAAGAATATTAAAATTATTCACAAAATGTTGTCCCTTCAGATTATCTTGCAGTTAAAGTACTTCAATTCCCTAAAGTCCCCTTAAGTGCCAACTCCATTATTCTGTTTATTATGATTTGGAACTAATTAAAAATTCTGAGTCGTCCTTCAAATTGCTGACTCACCTTCAAGGGGTGGAATTCACCCCTGAAATTGTTTCTCTTTGATAAGAATTGGACACGCTATATTTATAGCTTATTTCATGTAATTATTTTAGATTTTCGTTTAGTTCGGTATAAAAAAAAAAGTTAAAAATTTTATGCACAAAAAAAAATATTAATTTAATACAGAGAGAGAAGAAAAAATTAAAATATAATAATTTTATATCAAATGTTTTAGACTTATTATTTCAACCCGCCAACTCCGTGGCGTTGACAATGTTAACATTTCAATCTTTAATTGTGATTTCTTAAGCAAAACCTACAATAGATTTGCTGTTGATTTTAATTCAAAATGTTAAATTAAATAGAAAGAATAATTTGCAAACTGAGAAGCGACACCCTATATTCAGATGACAAATGCAATAGGTTAATTTGATTCACGAAGATAGAACGACGCCGTTCCAATATTTTGAGAGCATTTTATATAAATTCAATTATGTTTATTGGATCTTTGTTGCGTTAATTTGGTGCCGGTGAGATCCCTTGAGACATTCACGTTCCATAAGCATACGAGTATGCATATGTATCCTTTTCTTGGAGCAATATAATTTCCGTCGCGTGTCTTGAGCGATCGTCCTCCTGGGATTCCTACAGGAATTCCTGAGCCTCAGCTTTTGCATAGTCTCATTTCTATCTTTCATTTAGAATACCCATTTGCAATCTAATCCATCTTATTTTTAGGAAGTCATTAATATAGTCCTTGAAATATTTTACATCAGGTCAACCACTTCCACTTGAATTTAAAATTATAAAAAGTTTTTTCAAAAATCCTCTCCATTTAATGATACTACGATCTGCCATTTGAGTAACTTCCATAGGATTATACTGGGGTTTCCTTGCTCAGAAGGGGATCTCACTTATATAGTTAGATACCATTAGGAAGATTTGTATTCTCAGCAGGATGTCTTCTTAAATTTTTTATCTTTATGGCTAATCGCTTCCTAATACAACTATTATATAATAATACCTATTTGCGATACAATTAATTAATCATAAATATTTATTTATTCCTATTGGTTTAAATAAATTTTCATCGGAATGCCTGGGATTCGAACCCACATCCTTTTGTTTTGAATGTTTTCAATATTGACAATATCAGCATCTCTAACCTTTCGATCACGGACGGAACGTGTGTACAAATGTGTCATTGATATATTTCAAATATAAAGTCATTTAATTGCAATAATGTCCACACCAAATTAAAAACTGATGTCTGATGACCTTATCATCTCTAGCTATATGATATGTAGTGGGATAACCAAAAATTACAATAATATATAATCTTCTGCTTAAGATCGAATCAAAATTAAGTTCACTTTTCAGGCAATAAAAGATATAAAACGTAATAAGTGGCGAGTTAATATCCCCGAATGACTTGCAATGGTGGACGGACATTGACATCTTTCAACTTGAACAGTCACTTCCGTTAAGAATGTCCACTCTTGTAGGATCATAAAAATGGATTCCTGGCCGAGGGCTGTGAGTGATATTGCTTAATTTAAACGACCCTCTTGAACTGAAATGAGTAACGGGCAGCCGTCGGAAAATCTGTGTGTCTCCGCTAATGGCCTGTTGGAATGTCCCGGGGAAAAATAACCGGGCTCTTGATGGCCTCATAATGTCCAAAAATAGCGCCCCTTCTGCTGATTAGCCGCGATAACTCGCGATGAATAAGGCGCCCAGGCATGTGTTCCACATGGCTAACATTTTGTCCATTTCGGCGAGATCTTCTCTGGGGGGGAGGGGGGGGGGGATTATTTTTAAAATATCCATTTATCATTTTGGTAAAAATATTTAATATAGTTGGACAATTCATTTTTTCTCATCAATAACGATGAATTTTATTATTTTCTAAGATTCAAGTTTATTGAAATTGATTTTCATCTAAAGGGAAGGATGTATTTAAGGGTTCTCTAAGATCACAATCGCGGGATATTTCACTCCTCAAGGTGTCTACCCATATTTGTAAATAATTCCCTCTCCTTTTTAGAGGGTTGCCCGCCGAAGTAATGTGCCTAGCTGTTGGGAATAGATTCAATCGGGCTCGCTAGATGGCAGTACAAATACAAGGGATCAACTTAGGGAATGAAATTTATCTTTCATTCACATAAATTGGCCGGCGCGAGATTTAATTCATTTTTTTAGGGCTCGTGAGAGATTCGAATTGCGAGATTCTTTTTCAAGAATACCAGTGCACCATAAGCTCCTGAAGGGCAAGAGATTCCGAGTCCTGCGTCACCAATCTCAGGGCATATATTGAAAAGTATTTCAAATGAAAAAATTTCTGAAACTATTTAAAAATGAAATGAAATAGTATAAGTTCATCTAAATAGGTAGGTGACCTAATAATCTATTCCTCATATTGTAAAATTTTAAAAATCACAAAAATACATTTATTAAATTTGTTCATATTTTCAATTGTAATGAAGTATAATATAAGAATATATATATTAGCTGTTATTTGAAAAAAAAAATATTTTTATTTGGCACCGGCACGATATTTTTAGTCGTCATCTGCCTTTTAGCTTTCATCTGGCTTATAAGCTTTAATATGTTAAAAAACACAAAAATCATGATGATTGAATTCCTGATGATGGCTCAGGCCGAAACATTTGGGCATCTGTCAAAATAAAGAAAATTACCAATAATTTATAAAAAAAAATTATTATTTTTTTAAATACATACTTTTGTCAGAAGACAAAGAAATAGTCAATATATATATTTTTTAGTAGTTTCCATGCATAACTATAAAAATAATATAAATATTCCTCATATTGAATGTAGAAAAACAAAAATTTCAAATGTATTTTTTGTATTACATGACGATTATATTTTTTAACTTTTATGTATTTGAAATTTGATATTTTTGAGGTATTTCTAAACTTTTTCTAATACTTTTGTATATTTTATAAGGCAAATGAAGGCTCTAATGAATAAATGAATGCCAAAGGGTTGCCAAATAAAAATATATTTAAGGTTTTTTGTGTATATATTTGTGCTCAGCATCAAGGGATCATTTGGTTCTCGTGAGTCGAACCCGGGATCTCCAGCCTACCGGGGGCATCGGTGTGTTTCCTTTAGATCAGACCACCGGACAGTCACATGATAAAGTTAGTCAATTTTAAATAACGACTGATAATTATTTTTTCTTATCATTTCTTCATATATTATTTATATTACTATATTTTAATTTATAAATATTAAATTATATTATTAAATTTTGATAATTTTATCCGCTAATATGAAAAGATAGTTTTTTAATGAATATAAAATTAAAATATGGGAGAGTGAGAGAGAGCTATATTTAGCCCTATATATGTTCAATTTTGAGATAATATCTCAGAAGAGAGGTTCGATATTTATATTCTTTCTTATCATGATGACAATTCCCAATGGAAAGTTAATTTCTCTGCATTGAATTTCATTTCAGATAACTTTTTTTTTTTTTCTCTCAATAATTGTCTGATCTGAGCTTCATTCAATCTTTGGAAAATAATCTTTTAAGTTTTTATTAGATTCTTTGAGTAAAGTTTATAACGATTTTATGTCAGAAAAAATTTTTTTTAATGTATTGTCGTTCTTAAAAACGAGAATTCTTTATTCTTATCGCATCGCAATTAATGATTTTTAACGTCTTGTCAGCCAATTCCCAAGAGTAAGAGCTTATTTAATATTTAAAATAAAAGTTGATGTATACCTTTTAAAAGTCAACCTATATATGAATATATATTTTTTAATCATGGTGATCTTAACGGGGTTAAAATGATTACGCACGCCTTACGGGGTAATTAATCAAGGCGACGTGAATTAACCTAATTGCAATGAGAAGTTAACTTAAGGGATTCGGCCCTATGGCGCAGCCAATTGGATTAGATGCTCGGCTTGGAATAATGATGATTTGCATTTCAAGCGTCAAAGTATATTAAAAGTTGCCTACCACCCCCTGAACATCTTATTTTCCTTCCAACTTGAGTTTAAGTCAATGCGCCATTTGAGGAGTTTAATAAACTTTTTAAGTTTAAAAAAAATTATCTTCTTTACTCTTTTTTCGCTGAATTAGTGATTTTTTAAATTTTTAATACTTCATAAGATGAAAAAAGGTAAAAAAAAAATTCATCCTTTTTGAGAGGGAATTTACACTAAATTTAAGAGATAATTTTGGATTATAGATCAAGTTAGTCTATAATAAAGAATGGAAGGTATAAATTCGTTTTAGGCAACCAAATAATGAATTTTACGATTAATTGCTCGCATACACAGATGTTAAATCTCCCTAGAAATTAATAACTGCGCATGCGTTGTCCATGCCAGAATTAATCAAAAAATCCATTAATGAGTTGGTTGACTAGTTACGTCACTGTTAGGATATTATATGAATATAAACCACCTCTGTTAGAAAATCGGTCGTGTTATTTTATTATTTTCTTATATATTAGAATTATTTATATTAATGTTTTTTTTATATATATAATTTATAATGTTCTTATAATGTTAAAAAATAATGTAACTTTAAAAAAGGCCCTTCCTTAATAAATTTTTAAAAATCAGTCTTAAATTGAGACCTTATTATAGTGGCGTAAAAACGCTGCCCCCTTGGGGTTTTTAAGGATTCCTGGTCCTCTGAATTTGTCTCATTTGACATGCATTAATCCGATTCATGGAAATACCAAAAGAAGTAGTAGAAGAATTTTGCTTACCTTGAAATGATGAGAGAAAATAAAAATTATTTTTGTTAAATTTTATATTAATCCAAATCCAAATTTATTCATAATAATTATTAATATAAATAAATTTATGGGTAGAAAACTCTTTTTATTTTTTAATTTTGAGTTCATACAGCAAAAGTAAAAAAAAAAAAGTCTATTCATAAAATCTACTAAAGAGAAAATGAAATATCAAATAATTTGATAATCGATACTGAGGAATGTAATCAAGAGATATGTAATAATAATTTTTTTAAATTTCCACTCAAAGAATAGCTTTTATCAAATAACTGTTTTTGAGTAACAATTTTATTTTATTATAAAATATCCGTAAAAATGTAAAAAAAAAAAAAAAAAAAACCCTTTAGCAATAAATTGCAACCAATTTCTATTAATATCCTGGAATAGGAGCAAAGAAGAGGAGAGAGAGAGAGAGAGAGCTTCAAAAGCGAACGCGTCTCTTCCTATATATCAAATAAAAAAAGAAAAGTGAAAAAGACTGTAAAATTGAGTGAGTTGATAACATAGGGAGTGGAGGGTGGGTGGGGTTGGGAGTGGAGCGATCTCAGATGTCACGTTATACTGATGTCTAACTTGCAGCCCCCTGAGTGGGGCGGGTGGGACTTCCGACTACCGACTGCCCATCGAGTTGCTTGATATTTTATGGACAAATCCACCCACTCGCCAAAAAAAAAAAAAAAAAAAAAACACCCAAAACTCACCCCCACGGGACTCGTCTATCATACGACCCAACCGACGCCTTCCAGATAAAATGTGACGCTTCAAATGAATAGATAATACACACTCGGAATTTCGAAATATAAAATTTGATGGAATCGAAAATTCTAATATCTAACAAACCAATCTCTCATTATTTCCACTTTAATTATTTCTATATATACAGAGTTGTCCGTGAATAAAAGATCGATTGAACAGTAATATAAATTTGCATTTGCATTTGTAATTGATATAAGGTACAAGCAAATTAAAAAAATCTCATATTTTCTAAGTAGGATTTCTTATTGCTTTTTCAAAAGAATATAAACATTTTTTCAATCTCACTGTACAAAGGGGCGTGAGTTCGGATCACAAATAAGCCGATAAAAATTTATTTAAATCAACTGATACAAATAATGCCTGGATGCTTTTTCGAAAATAAATATATTGAAATCTTTCATAACCAAAAAAAAAAAAAAAAAAAAAAAAAGAACCTCTTCGATTGTTTATATGAATTTTTTTTTGAATCATCCCCAAAATATCGACTTTTCTACGCGAGACACGCTGTATAAACATAAATAATAATCGACTTGTATATTTAAGAATTATAGAATAATTTTAAAAATAAATATTTATTTAAAAATTTCTTATTTTTAAAGATTAAAATACGGGATAAAAGAAAATAATGTGTAATTATTATCGAAATAAACATCTACGATTTAAACCAAGTATTTATTAATATTTATTTATTCTCGATCTCCTATTTACTTCTAAAATAAAAAAAGGTATAAATTACTATTTTTTTTTTGCTTCTGGAAAATTGAAATTATATTTACTAAAAGAACGAAATGTTTTTAAATAATTAACTAGAAGGTTTGATTGTTATCTGCTCAATAATATTTAATCAAGTTAAATTATTTATTTAATGTTCAGTCCCAAGTAGATATTTATTTTAGTATTTTCGAAATCCTTTTGAAAAAAAATAAATAAATAATTTATTCTTTTATAATTACAATAATTTTATTTTTATTTTTATTCATTTTTTTCTTTGGTCAATAGTGATAAATTTTTTACACGTACACGTGTATATTAAAATGAATAAAAATTAGACAATAAAAAAGTAATTATTTTTTTTAAACATAAATTAAATTAGTTTTATGATTTTTATTTGATTATTAATCAAAAAAAATTGTTTTTTTTTTCTAAATATCGCATTTAAATTATGAGACCAGAATGAATTTCAGATGTATCAAAAAAAGGGATATTCAAAATGAAAATTATTTTCATAGTATCGAAATTTTTTTAAATAAAATTATTGTTGAAAAAACAATCTCTCAAAAGGAAATCAATTTACTCTAAGTATATATTGCACTAAGAAAGTAAAAAGAAATAGTAGAAAAATGGGGAATAAAAAATTAAGATTAAAAAAAAAAAAATATTTAAAATGCAATAAAAATAGTAAAATAGTTATTTTGCATATAATTGGTGAAAATATTTCTCTAAGTATAAAAAACGTGAGGCGCTGACAGAAGATTTTTTATTTCAACGAGTGCCCTATGCTTTTATTTTTGCTAGAATTCAACAATATTATGAAAAAAAAAATTTGTTTTTTTATTTAGGTTTGACTACGTTCTCATACCTTTGAAATTTTATATTTATTATATTATAAATTACATAAAAGAATAATCATATAAGATATACGCATATAAAAAAAAATTATTATGATTCAACTAAAAGGTAAGAATTGAGAATGAAAAATACTAATTTAAATAAATTTGTAAAAAATTTCACATATATAATACCAGTATAAAATGGCTAATTAAATTTTTTAGTTTCGATATAGACTGACTCAAGAAATTTGCATTGATCAATTCAGCTCTCTTTTACCAATAAATAAAAAAAAAAAAAGATTAAAAAATATATTTGAAAACGGCAGCGGCGTAATCTTGGGATTGTAAATGAGAATAAAATGGATGATTTTTGTTTCGTGCCTGGAATACACATGATCTTATTATAATAATAATAATGCCTTCTTTGGAATATTGATAGTTGAAATACAAGAAGAGCACGAATCAATTAGATTCAAAAGGGCCGGGGTGTATAATATTAATGGCAGTGTGGATGTGACCTTCATTAGTTGATATGCGTGCCTATATCTGTCCCGTGTGCCAATATTGGCCAGACCATTTATCACTAGAGAAGTGGAGGGCATAAGGGCACATGCCACAGTCTCTGGGGCCACTTTTCAGCCCGGCTAACTTTTCAATATCATCATCATCATCATTGAAGAAGGGCTGGTGTAGAAGCGAGAGGGGACTCGCTACAAAGAGGGTAACCCTCCTAGTATTAAATCAGCCTAAGATCGACAAACCCTCGACCCGAGACATCTAGACAAATAATGAGGCAGGGAATTGGGTGGCGAGGGGGATAAATCTCCGTCTTCCTATTACGAAATATATTAATTACAAATAGTCCAACAAATCTTTCCTAGAGAAAGGAATTTATAACTAGCTTGGAGGAGTTTCACACCTCTTTAAAAAGACTCTTAAAAGAAAGTAAAAATATTTTAAAAATAGTTGGCCGCTGCCAAAAGGGCAAAGAGGAATAGAGAGACAGAAAAGGAGTCTTAGGCGATGACTTCCCTTTCAAAGCGGAGTTTGGCCTGAGATGTTTTGATGGGCATCTTTTTTTTTTGTATTTTCGGCATCTGAGGCCACGTAGACTTTAAACAGTATATATATAATAATATTATTTACGATACAATTATTCATTTGGGTATCCAATTGTTATAAATCAATTGTCATCGGACATTCGAACCCACATCCCTGTGCCTTGAAGGTTATCAAGTACAGATTCTTTTTCCATGATAAACTTACTGATAAGAAGATTTAAGTGTGATGGGAGCCGGTCAACTGAAAAGGAAACTCAAAAAGAAAATATAAATACCGAAAATGGGGATTTGATAACAAAGCAATATCAGGGTGGCAGCACGTTTATCAAAAAAAAAAAAAGATGAGATAAAATTTCTTTTGAACAAAAAAATATGTATAATTAAAGCCTGTTACATTAAATAAGAAAATCGAACTCCTTCAAATTTATTTAATCTGACGTCAAAAATATTTCTTCACTTTTTTCATTGAATTATGAATGTATTGTTGGCTAATTTATGGATGATCCAACTATCAAAATTCGAAGAATTCAATCAATTGTGACAAGTCTGTTTTTTTTAATTTATGAAAATTTTTAAACATTTATTAATGAACTAAAATCAATTTTCTTTTTTTTTTTTTTTTCTTTTTTAGAGAGACTATAAAAGCCAAGTATTTATTGGATAGACAGTTAAAATAAATTTTCAAATATCAATTCAAATTTATTGTTATTTAAATTAGATGGTATTTGTCTGGAATGAAATTTCCCCGGTAAGTTTGCATCTATCTCGCTCGCCATCACCTCACCCCTTTTGCTCCCAACACATGCATTAATATCCCCCGTGAGCCAAATAGTGCAAATGAAGGGGCTAAACACCCTCGATTTGGCCGAGGCAATGGGGGCAAGGCTAAAGGATGGTTCTGTGTAGCCATTAAACCAGCACAACACCCGGCAGCCGAATCACCTACCAAAGTGACCCTTTTTTTCCGAACGAATATTTGCTATAAATAAAGATTTACGTCATAGAAGAGAATTTAATATGCATTGTATAATTGCCAATAGATTGTAATATATTTGAATAAATGAAAAAATTATTTTTATCATCTCGTGCTTTGAATTTGAATTTTCAGATTAAAGATTTTTTTTTTATTTTATTGTCATCATAACATCTGGAAAATAGATAATTAAAGTTTCTATTTTGGATCTAATGAATTTTGTTTTGGTAATAGGAGTTCATGTAGAAATTGAAATTTAAAACCATTTTAAAAATATAGCAGTCCTTTGTTGTTCACATTGTTTTAGTGATAATCTAAAAACAAGAAATTACAAAGATCAAATTCGAGATGTGAAGAAAGAGCTTTTATGAAGTATGTATCTATCAGCCAATCAAATAGAATATGTAATAAAAATAAATAAGATAATACAATTTCTTTGGAAATCAGAAATAAACGAGATAAAGTGATCACACAACTTATCTCACTTAAGTATAAATATTTATTTAATATTTATTTAAATTTATTTTTTTTAATATTTTGGATATAAATAAATAAGGACGGAGTCTAAATGGCCTCTGATGCGGAAAAAGACTAAAAAATATATTTTGGATAATAGGAAAAGAGTTGACATACTTAATTAATAATAAAAGAAAACATATTTAGTATGGTATTTATACTTAAGATACCTCGGAATCAATATTGTTTTAATAAATAAATTTAATATGTAACCTCAATAACCATACTGGCGTCAGTAAAACCTTTTCTGGTATAATTTTTACAGGCTCCACTGCACTTATATGTAAAGAAAACTTTGAGGGCCCGACAGAAGAGCAACAGCCACCGATTCTGCTGATTCTCGGATAGGAGACCTTCATTTAAAGTCATTTTGGCATCAGAGGTCAGGGAAGGTATACAATAGTATAATATATAGAAAAATTCGAAGGCTACCTATCCGAGAATCAGCAGTGCTTGGCCTTGCTTATTGACATTTCGGTGGCTGTTGCTTTTCTTTCCGGACAGTCTCGCCTTATGTACTAAAATTTTCTATTAAAACATCATGTTGTAAATCCGGCCTAAGAAGCACAATTATTTAGAAAATAAAAAAAATAATAAAAAAACAATCTGATGTGATTAAGAGCACAATCACAAAACTTTCCCTTACCTAATTGGGACAATTGAAAGATCTTAGCTCCGAGGTTCCAGAGTAATATATAAAAATATGTGATATCCCACCCCAGGAAAATTATATATAAATTATAAGCTTATTCCCACCTTTATGAAGTTTTCAACCTAATGAAAAAAAATTTCATTAAAATCAGACAAAAAGATGCTGTAACCCACCACAGTAAGTGAATTAGCCATATTCTGCTTTGGAAAAATTTTCTCCCCATTGAAAAAAGTGGTTCTATAGTTATCCAGTTAATTACGGAAAAAGAACCCACCTCACTAACATCCAATGAAATTTGCTCGCTTGAGTAACCTATACAAATAGGCCTCTTATAAGATATAAAAATTTCTATTTAATCAAACATTTTATTGTAATAAAACAAATGAGACTCTTTGTCTATGGGGATTTCAAAATTTTTAAAAGATCATTCCGCCCCAGTAAAAAGAAAATGAACCTAACCCCTCTAATGATAAATATAAAATTTCACGCAAAGGGAAAAATTAATTAAAAAAAAAGAATAATTTTATGTCCTTGGACTGGATGCACTATTTGGAGGGAGGATGAAGAATAGAATTAAAGCCTTTTCCATGCACATAAAGGATAGCTTTGCCTCTTCACAATAATTAATTAACATTCGAAAGTTTCGTTTTTAAAAGATAAGAAAATTTTTTTTTAAATAATTTTTCTTCAATAAAAAAAAAAGAAGAATATTGCCTTTAATAAGACAATCAAGGGAATGGGTGGGCTGGCTGACGATGTCGTCATTGTAGTCGGGGTGAGATATTATTATTCACTTTAAGATAAATATAATAGCATAGAAGTAGAAGAGAAACACGAAAGCACCAAGAACACCCCGACCGAAAGGCCTCTCTCTCTGTTCCGAATAGAAAAGGGTCATAATAAGAATTCCCATTCTAGTAAAAAATAAAAAATACTTTTTACTCTAATCTAACAATATTTTGAGGTGAAAATAATATTTTCAGATGATTTAAAATATTCATATTTTCACCCTTCCCCGAACCAGCTCCCTTAATAAATTCCTAATGTATTTTTTTTTTTTATTTATTTTGTTGGGTTCAATGGCATCTGAAATAAATTTTAAAAAATTAATATTGATTTTTCAATCCTTAACCAACCCGTTAATTAAAAAAATCCTTCACCAAATCTATTTACGTATAATTAATTCTTGCCCTTTTGACCATATAGCCAAACTAAATTTTAAAAAAAATTCTTGTCTTCATCCATTAAAACATGACCCATATAGTAGTATATTAAATATATTTATATATTAAATTTACCTTAAATATTAGTCTGATCCGTGTTCGGAATAGAGATTATTAAATTACCGTATTTTTTTGTATTATTGACACCTTTAG
>JAAAKE020141670.1:0-13405 GCA_010014785.2 Anisolabis maritima
GATGTCTCGTATGTTTTTAAACAATTTCTTTTTAATAAATTTTTTAGCCTGATGATGGAGATATAAGTTCACTCAGGGGCTCACATCTGGTGAGTATGTGGATAGTGACCACGAGTTACCCAAACTAATACTAGTATTTTTCTATTCCCTCTATAACATTCTTTTGCTTTCCCCTCAAAAAGGAGGCGGCTTGATTCTCCACTCGGTCATAATATTTTAGAACTACCGCTCAATAAGGGATTAAGGGAGAGGAAATAAGTAGGAGACCAAGTCTCCGAAGCTAATCATACAGAGCAACCTTCTTCCACAAAAACAAATTTAATTCTGAGTAAATGAATAATTAAACAATCTCAAGCAGATTCCAATTTAAAAAAATATTTTTTTACCAAATTTAATAGTGTGAAAAATATTCAAAGTATACTTCATTTAATACTTGATTGAAATTATTCTACTCCAAAAATGATTCAATGCAGAAAAAGTAGCAAAAAATATGAATTTTCAAAAAAAAAAATTAATTTTAGTCTTTTCGGCATCTGAGGCCATTAAACTTTTAAATGATACATGGATATATATTACGATTATATTATCCATACATATTTATTTATATCAACTGGTATCCAATTGATTTAAATAATTTTTCATCGAACTGGGATCCGAACTCACACCCCTTGACTTTTAAGGTTATCAATATTGACAATGTCAGTATCTATAACCTCTCGGCCACAGGGATGGGGGGGGAGGGGTAGCAACAAAAAATTTATACTAGTGATTGAAATAAAGTAAAAGAATAAAGGAGTGAGGGGGGCAGGTACTAGATTTAAAAAAAAAAAAACAGGGAAGAAAAGAGTAAGGAAAAAGTAAAATACGGGAATGAGGTCATTCCATTTGAGCAAGCAATCACTTAGCCAGGCACAAGGCGAACATATACATATACATTTACACACAACCACACCAATACTTGAACTTCTACTCCCAGTAGCCCTAAGCATTTCAACAAACTAACGCCAATGAAAATTGGATTTTACTTTTTAAATACATTCGGTCTCTTTCGTCGGCAACATTAAAGCTTTACTCTTTGTCTACTAATAAATTTATTATTATTTTAGTATATAAATATATTTAGATAGGATTAGAGAGAGAAGCAATTATAATCAATATCCTTAATTTGTTAAACATGTTTTCCATGTTATAAAAGGTTTTTCACAAAATATAGATTTGTTTGTCATTCAGGCTTCAAGGAGATTCAGATATTAATTAAAATCTTTTTATAAACGATAACCGGTTATTTTTTAGATGATAGTGTCTTTATTAAAAAATAAATAATAATGATTGTGAGTGGCAAATATATAGATCAGCGGTTCTCAAAACTCCAGGGGTCCGCCATTTGGTGGACAATTTAAAACGAATATTTGATTTTAGGACTTTATATTCAAAGTAATTTGTGGCTCAGGACAAAAAAAAATTTGAAAGGGGGTCGGGGGTAAAGAAAAGATATATATTGAATATATATTCTGGAAGGTTTCCGCGTTTAGATATATGAGTATCAGCCCTGTTGGGGCAGAGGTAGAGGTCGCTTCTCGTGATGTCGAGACTTCAAAAAAAAAAAAAAAAAAAAACAGATTATCATGAATTTCAAGAAATTAATTGTTGTTTGTTTGCTAGAAGATAGGCAACCCATATAACCAACTCACTAATGGATTTTTCGATTAGTTGCTCCAGAGTTCTAGAAAGGGTGAGGCATGCGAATTTTTTAAATCTTGAAAATTAATAACTGAACATGCGTGATCCGCTTTAGAGGAGCAATGATTAGGAAAAGCAATATTTCAAGAGTAAGCAACCAAAAGTTGAGCTTCTATGTGAACAAAAATTCAAATTAGTTAAAACATTTCGGTTTTAAACTCATCATCACTCAACTTAGAATTGGAAAGACATTATATTATTTTTAGATGAAAATGTTAATAACAATAAAATATTTTATATATAATACAAATATCTTACAGTGTAAATATAGATGTTTATCAAGTTTTTATAATTTATTTATTTATTTATTTACTTGTTTGAGGAAAAAGCCTTTAATTAAAGACATAAAAACCCTCAAATCCTATCAAAAAAAAATCATTCCCTGGTTGGTTACCCCTGACGTATCGTGCAATGTTGGCACACACCAAATCCCATTACCAGTTTCGGACTTAATGGCCCATTCATAGTGCACTTTTTTTTGGAGTGAGAGGCCCTTCTACCTCCCATATAATTTATTTTCATGAATTTTATATATATATTGTCATATATAGTTAAATACTTCCAGCTAATATATACAGTGTTCATGTGCTGAGATAAATTGTTTTGATAAAAATTTTTTAATTACAATATATTTATTGATTTGGGGTCATATTTAAAAATGAATGACCTCCACTTCTACCAAAGCTGAAAAGAGTTTGAATATGCTAAATAAAGGTGTGAATGTGTTTAAGAAAAACAGCTGGTCTTAATTCATATCGATTCCCAAAAAAAATATAAATAAATTTTTTAATTTTGGTGAGATATACTCAACTTTGTTTTTAATCATTTTTTTTTTTGTATCGTCATTTAGATGTGTAATTATAATCGATACCCTTTATCGTCTATATTTATTTAAATTCCTATATTTTATATTATTCTTTACGACCAGAAGTGACCCATGAATTATGAAGTAAAAGTTCTGACCCCTCCATGGGACAAGGTATCCTTGATAATCAATTCTTAATAAACTATAAACATAACTAAATTTTATAGCTGTAAATCTCATTTAAACAAACGAAAGGACAAATGTCCTTTCTTGCCCCTTATTCGGACATCCATTATAACAATTATTTTCAAAAAACTCTTGACCGTACAATTCATAAATACCGTATTTTTCTTTTATTTTATTTTTTCAAATTTTACACATATAAAAAAGAAGAAATTTTTAGTCTTTCGTGAAAATAAAAATAAAAATTGCAACCCAGGTTTTATGTCTGTCTCTCATCCCGGAGGCTTTCCTTCGTTTGTGCAGCTCTAAATGCCGGAACCCCATTTGAGAAGATTTCAGGTAATCTTTCTCTAATAGCTTTAGATTGAATCCTTTTAAACACTTTGAGTACCAACAACAATATAAAGTCCAAAATTACCAACCTATTTACAGTGAGTAATTTGGCTTCTTTTTTGTACTTCAAGATAAATTTATTCCAGTTTATTTTTAAATCCATTGATAATAAAATTTCATTTATACCAAAGAAGAATAAGCAATTGCATTATCATTCATGTTAATATTTGGCAATTATCTTCTTTTTTATTTTAAGTAAAAAAAAAAACCTCTTTTTATTTTAAATTATCTTGCCATATTAATATCTTTTAAATTTTAAATTGATATAAACATTTTGAATAAATTGCTACTTATATTTGTTAGACTTTAAGTGGAACAGATGCATTATTGTTGTTGTTGTCAAAATTGATGTTCTTCTTCAGACACTGATTAGTGAAGACAAATCATTCATAATCATATTAATTGAAGAGTGGATAATTTGAACACAATGAAAGTTCATCTGTACATCAGCTGCCCTAATTATGGCATTATGGACAAGCATCGAAGGGGTTATCTCTGATAAAACATTAATCCTGGAATCGATTGAATTCTCATTATCTATTAAGCTTCTGCTTTAAGTAACAATAATTAATAATAAAAATGTAATGAATAATAAACAACAAAGGTTTATATTTCCTGGGTTGCAAAAAAAAAATGCAAAAGGGAAATAGGCATCTCTTTATACTAAATCTCTTACCTTATTGTTAATTCAATGAATATCAGCAAAATTAAGATTAATATTCTAATTTGATGGAATTATTTTTTTCATGGCATCTGAGTACACGTATATATATATATAGAATTTAAAGATAAATAATTTCAAACAATTTACTGGCTTAAGCGGTCAGTGACTAAGTTCCTGTCCTGAACGATAAAATTCATTTGAATTATTTTGACTACCATGCGGTTAGAAACATATATATATAAATGATTGATGTTGAGGGTGGATAAAAAACGGCGCAAATTCTCCATTCTTCCTCTAAATAAAATTAATCTTATTAATGAACTAAAATTTAATTTAAATAATATCATTCTCATCTTATTTCTTTAAACTTTAAATGATATCCGATTATTTTGAATAAATTTAATCTGACACACAGGTTATTTGAGAAAGTCCATGCCCAACTTCAGAGAGTAGGATCCGCACTATTTTATTTAGTTATTTATATTTTCTACTTCAGAAGTGGTGGCTTTTTTAAGAATACTTTGCAAAAATTTTCAAATTGTTGCCGTGTACTATCCTTTTAATTTGTTTTTGTTCACCCGCTCATTGGACAAATTTCCCTTTAGAAATTTTACATGCGCCATTAGTACGCTTACTTCATAATCATAATTAATGCTAGTAATAAAACCATTAATCTAAAATTTATCTCAAAAAAAAAAAAAAAAAAAAACTTTTTTAAAGCAATACTAATTCTCATAATTGACTAAAACCTTTATTTGTTTTTTTTTTTGTTTTTATTTGTTATTTATTATAACATATATATAGTATATATATTATTTATCGTTGTAGACAAGAAGAAAAGCCAAACTTTTTAATTTTATAAATTAATATAATGAGGGACAAAAAGCCTGTAATGCTGGTAGTGTCCTAAAATGTAATAAAAAACTTCCATTTAAATGATTAACTAACTCTATATGGAAATTAAATAAATATTATTATTATTATTATTATTATTATTAAAATATTATAAGGATTTGATAGAAAGAATGCGCAGCCTTTTTTTTTCAATATTTTTATTTACTCTTTAATGACGACGTTTCGATTCTGTATTCATCAGATTTTTTTCATCGTATAATCACTTTCTGACAAAAAAATTCGATTGTATTGTTTATTGCATGAAACCATTATTATTATAATTAAATTTTTATTGTCAAATATAGTCATATCTAGTATATAGATCCGGAAAACATATTTCGAATCTCTCTGGTAACTAAATCTATCTAATAATAATTATTACATTCGATTTTCATAATTTTAATAACTCAATTCTTATTACATTTTGAATAATAATATATAATAAATAGATAGGCTTTGGTTAGTAACCAAATGTTGAGTGACGTTCATTTGATATCCTGTTCTGGTCCATTGACAAGATAATAGAGGGATGCTGTCTCTTCTGTTTTGGACCAATAACAATCGGCATTAGCAACCAGATCATTCTCATTCCACTTAAAACCACTCTCCTCCTGGTAGGATATATAGAAGAGGTGTCCTGGTGGAGTACTATTCAACCCTAGTATCCGATAATAAATACAAGGTTATAAATCCTGAACCGAAAACCGGAGTTTCTATACAAATAGCAAACAACACTCAACCGTCATTATCGTCGTCATCATCAGTGAAATCAAAAGGGGTTGAAATGAATATCATAAGTGAAAAGCAACCTCTCACACCTTTTATATAATTCATGCATTATTATTTATTCACGCTTGTTGTACTTGAACTTATTGATTATTTAATTAAAACAAATACAGTCATTTGAATAAAAGAAAAATTTTTTTTTAAAGATTTTATCTTAAATTTTGCAAGATTAGTGTTTGAAAAACTTTTCCTTTGACACTTGTTAAATCTTAATATAACTTACTTAGGCAAGTAAATATTACTTATTTTAGTCTGTAATTAAATATATAAGCCTAGAAAAATAATTGTTCTGGCCAGTAAAATTGGGGTGAAAAAATTTTTTTTTCTATTTGAGATAGCAAAAATTATATGTAATGAGAATTTTTTTTTAAGTCTTCGGCATCTAAGGCCATATAGACATTAAACGATATAAATAATATTTATTCACGATAATCCAGGCATATTTATTTATATCATTTGATATCCAATTGTTATAAATAAATTTTTATCGGATTGCCTGGGATCTGAACCTACTCCCCTTGGCTTTTAAAGTTATCAACATTGACAATGTCAATATCTTTAACCTCTCGGCCACTGGGAAGGGGAGGAGGGGGGTAAATGGTAAATTTAATATATATAGATTTATCAAATTTTTAACTCAAATTTTTGAGTTAAATTTGCTATTACAGAAAATTCGATTATAATGAAACTAAAGAATTCTGCGTTGCAGCTTAAAAGCTATCGCTTATTTCGTAAATTAAAGAATATTATATCAAAGATTGTTATGTCACGCAATAAAGACACCAATATTTGTTTTTTTGGTATACCTTTCATAATAAATTAAACAGCTAATTCGGAAGAAAATAAAAATAAAATTACATAAAATCAAGGGGGGCAAAATGGAATGAGTTCCTGAGGCATAACTAGAATTTGGAACTGGAAGGAAATTATCAAAAATCATGAGGAGAGGGGAGATCAAGATTATTACACTTTTATTTTATTTATTTTTCCTTTATTTGGTATTCACCCAAATATCAAACAAACAAAAACAAATGTACAATAATATTATAAACTTTAAAAAAATATAAGAATCATAATTACATAATAAAAGTAAAATATTCATATATGGTTTTCTTTAACATATACTTATTAAAAATGCATTATTTTTATTATTTATTTATTTATTTTTTATGAGTCTTTTAGGGATCTTGGGTCATAAAGATTTTAAATGATATATATTTGGGTTTTAAGGTAATCATCATTGACAATATCAATACCTCTAACCTCTTCGACACGAGGTTATTACGTATCGCGTCATAATGACTTTGCAATCATAAGCTACGAACAGAATTTAACAGTTCTATAACTTATAAAAGTGAGGTTAGGTTAGCTAATAAAAAAAAATGAAAAATATATCTCGGATGTATTGGTTAAACATAATTTAAAATTCAATCGATGTTTTTTTTTATTGGTCAGAAGAATGACAAATCGTCAATTTAATGGAATTTAATATAGGTATCTATTAGACCTGAATATTTTAAAAGCAAAACGTAAAAAATTAATCAATTAATTATTTAAAAATATTTACACGTTTTGAGTAATAGTTTATGGTTAACAGGCTTATAAATAAAATTATATTAAAAAATATTAACAACATGCAAACAATATCGTTTCGTTTATCATGACAAAAGAGATGAAATTTACTGAATATTTATAGAAATATATAATATTAGAGTGAAAATTTTAATCGATTATATTCACCAAATTAGTCTTTTGTTGTATTAATACAAAAAAAAAAAATTTCCTTTTGACTTCTGAGGCTTCCCTCATCAAACTTCAAACTGCAACTTGCTTCTAAACGATTTGAAGAAAATTGTTATCCGTTCATATTTATTTAAATTAATTGATAGACAAATATTTTAAATAAATTAGGACTGGGATCTTGGTTTATGAAACTTTTTAATTACTATAAAACTGAGGTTTGAATAGAATATACTGAAGGAGTTTTTCATATTTATTGAAATTAATTGGTAGTCATGTTAAATAAATTTTATCGCTCACTGGAAGCAAATCTTAGACTATAAGAGTTCTACCAACCCTTTTTAAGGTCTTTTTCAACATCTGAGGCTTCTTTGGCTTACCTATAGTCCATTCGACTACTAAGACTTCATAAATATAATATATTACATAAGAAAAATCATGGCTACCGGTTCACATTCTACACTCGTGTAGAACAGGCCATCCATCTCGAGTTTCAGCAGTGCTTGGTCTTGCTTAACAACATTAAGTAATATAAAAGGTATTTTTTTATTCTTTCAGCATTTGAGACCATTTAAACTCCGTCTTTTTTATTTCAAATTAATTGGTAGCTAAATAAATTTTCATTGGAATCGAACCACTGAACCTTGAAACGAGAAGTCCTCTACCTCTGCCCCAATGGACAGAGAGATTTTTATTATTTTCTATTATTAGACTGTCAACAAAAAAAAATTTGAAATCTTTTGATAGATAACAAATAAACAATAAATATTCCTTTGAAGACGTCTTTCTTTAAACAGAAAACATCCCTCTGTCTTTTGACATCGCTTCATAATTATTTCATTCAACCTTCTTTCTTTTATATGAAAAAAAAAATTTAAATATATTGAATATTTTTTTTTTTATGAATAATTGCCTTTCCTATGAAATGATAAACAACCTGCTATCGAATAGGAAAGTTTGAAAGGTCGAGGGCGGATGGTGACGTGGGTAAATGAGGGGGGTGCTGGATTTAACCGGTTAATATATGCAAGGTCATGCGAGAGCGCAAACATTGGGCGCTGGCTGCGCCATTCCTCATTCTCTTCCTGTTCCTCATTCATCCTCAACCTCCTCAACATCCACCCAACCACCCATTTCTCAACCCTACACCACCACCAGCTCACCCTTTTCCCACACATCTTTCTTCTTCTTGTTTCTTCTCTCTCTCTCTCTTATCCATCCTCTTCATACAATAAAATGACAACATCTAGTCAGCAATTTGCCAACTTAACGCTGGCCAACAAACATCATACTAGCCACGGCAGACATCGGGGTTATTAGTTCAACATGCATATTCACAGTTAAACGATAAACTATATACATCGTGTGTACATGAGCTACATTTAACATTAATGGTAAACATGTTCAACAATTCATCGTGAATCATTTTCATTAAGAATAAAAAAAAAATCTTACCACTCTATTTGATAGCAAGATGTGAAATTGTGATTTAGAAATTTCATTAATTAAATGAATCTTTATTATAATAATCACATTCTATCTCCTTCTTTTTGATCTTTATTATATAATCTCTTTAAATAATTCTAATTGTTAGGAGTATCTTTAATTTATTATAACTTCCTTTGTTTTGGTGGAATAAAAGAGAAATGCGTGATTTATTTATTATTAATTAGCTCTTTCAAAAAAGTCTGATATCCGTATATTTAGAATTGTATTGTATGGATTTGGGATTTGAGCCAAAGCACCTCGAATAAACAATCTATAAGTTCCGGCAAATGGATCAATTCGATGCAAATGAAAAAACATTTTTTTTTTTTAAATAAACAAGAGAATTATCCATTCTAATAAATCAAACTAATGTCTTTGCATTGCGTTCACTTCAATTCAGAGTAATAAAACAGGTGGTGTAAGATTTACCGCTACTCTATTGGTAGAATATATTATCCCTTGATAGAGATTTTTTTCTTATTCTAATTTATTATTCATTGTTTGTTCTACGGTATTTTTAAATCTCAATAATATTTGCTTAGTCTAATTTTATACATATAATCAAAATAAATTGTTAAACCTTGAATAGATATAAATTGTTATAAAACACGTCTTAAAATATCTCTCCATTTTATATTTTCATTTTGTTAAATTATTATTTATTTAAGCAATTTAAATCTCATTAGTTCTAACAAGATATTTCACAAATTTTACTTGATTTTTTTTTAATTCTTCAAGATTTTCATTTTTTTTTTTTCATTTAATTAAATATATTAAACAAAGCGATAGGTGAATAATCAGGAAATAAATAAAATAAATAATAGTCGGGTTAAATTATTTATTACTTATGTCAAAGGGGCTAAACGCCACCCACACACAAGCTCTTGCGTCTAACAATCTTCGTGTAGTCAACAAAACATTGTTGAGTAATAATGGGGCGGATAAATAAGACCAGCTTCCATTTAGCTGACTACACACTCCAGAAAGCCATTTTAAGTTAATGATTAGGACGTTAGTCAGCTTTATGGGAGCTGGTCTTATTTATCTCCTCATTATTACACAACAATGTTTTATTGACGGCGCAACAATTGTTGGAGGCGATTATTCTCAATCCTAATGATGGGTGACGTTTAGTCTCCGAAACATCGACATTTGTTATACATAATTTGGTCCGGCAATAAATTATTTTATTTTCTAATTAATATATTAAAGTTAATAAAATTAATATACTCCCAACAACAAATTCGTATTTGTTTACTGGAAGGAAGGGAATCCAAATGACCAACTCACTAGTGGATTTTTCGATTGCTTTAAAACAATTAATTAAAAAAATCCATTAACATTTATATTACTTTCCATCAATCAAATACCAAATAATTCGGTACATCATAGGATTACATTCGAGGCGCGTCATTCACAACTGAACTAGTTCCAAAGAATGAGTCTTTCAAAGGAACGAATAACTAACTCGTTCTAAAAAAAAGAACGATAGTTCCCAATAAGTTCTACCATCTTTTTTTTTTAACAGATAATAATTTTTCTATAGAAAACTTCATTTGACCAAACTCGGGAAGTATGAAAACATAGTGATATATTTTTTTTATTTTTATTAATAAAAAGCAGTGAGTTAAGATGGGGTTGATGATGAAAAAAAGTCTAATGAAAAAATCGGATGAAAAGTTCATAATTTATTTTTTTTATAAAATAAACTCTTTTAATCTCCCCTCCCTTTCTTTTACTTTTACATCAATTACTTGTTGTTTTCATATTTTGAAAATAAATTAATGGGCTTTAAAGTTGGTAGTCAAAGAGTGTATCCAATTCAAACACATAGACCCCTGGAAACACACACACACATACATAAGAACACCCAAACAATTTACATTCATTATTTAATTAACCCCTTTTGTGTGCTGAATAAGGGTGTCCAAACAGACCCTTATTATTCGTCTTTCTATCTCTTTGCACAGAAATGTACATACATTGTCTCTCGTTGAGATCCCAAACAAGCAAGTAAGGAGGAGTAGAAATGTCTTTATTACTTTAAATATTTCTAGATATACTTGTATAGATATATCTATTCTCTATCAAAATATAAATCAGATTTTATGATTTAAATCAGTTTAAAAAAAAAATTATGCTTCTAAAACCAAAATTCACTCGTATATATACATTTAATTTAATTATTACTTTTTATTTTAAAGTTAAATTTTTTCTTCCCTTCCCTTCCTCTGAAGATTATCTTTCTTGACCAAATAAGTAATTTATATCCTTTCTAAGGGAATGTAGATTAAAAAGTTTAATATATCCTTAAATTAATAACCTTAACGTCCATAATAAATCTGAAAGTCTTTTCAGATTGTAGATCTCGAAGAGTCTTGTCTTACAAATTTAGAGATCTTCAATCCGAAGGTGATCTATTGATATTAGACTGTGTTTTGAAACTGTTTATTTGTATTAAAAACAACTTTTCATTCTGTGGCCTTCTTCAGGTATAATTCAGGTTCAAGTCACAAAGTCTTACATCTAAAGATCACTAGATTGAAGATTTATTAGTCTTAGATCACAGAGTTTAGATCTGGAGATATACATCTAGAGATCTACAATCTGAAGTGTTCTATAGATGTGAGATTCTTTGTGGTTTGTATTTGAATTGTAAATGAAGAAGGCCATAAAGTGAGTGACGAAACATTGTATTAAACCAAAAATATAATTTATTTATTAATGACTAGGTGACCCACCAATGCTTCGCTATTGCTAGATTTGTGTGTATATATATATATATATATATATATATATATATATATATATAGATTAAATGAACACAATTGAAAGTTTGATATTAATTATTGTATTTAGTTAAAATTAAATATTTACATATTCATTATTATTTTTGTTTTGGATTACATAAATTGTAATTATGGCGGTGAAATCACGTTTTTGGGTCTATATATACATTATGCTTTTACGTAACCATAGAAACAGATTCGGTTTTCTTAAATAAATAAAAAAAAATAATAAAATAAAAAATTAAAAAAAAAATAATAAAAAACAAAACATTTAGGCCCCTTACTTTCTTTCTACCGATCGAGGATTTTAATAGCTTTAAACCTTCTGCGGACAACGCGGACTATTTTACAAAATCCGTGCTAGTAGTTTTTAAGCCTATATGGGACAAAGAAATTCATTTTTATATATTAGATAACAACAAAGCATCAATTTCAAAATTATACGTCCATTTCTCTTAATCCCGCGCTGCGGGGTCGGGAGCTAATTCCCTATATAATACAAGGGTTTCTGACAGACCGAGGATGGTCTTATAATCCCTTTTGAAACAATAAAGTCAAGTACTCGTCTTCGTTGTCGTTCGAAGAACCCCCATGTCAAACGCCGTCCATTAATTTACGGATAAAATACTGAATTAAAGAAATTTTATAAATATTTCTTTGAATTGATTTTTTTCTTTAAAAAAGTGAATCAAAATTTGTAAAAAGCTGTAATAATTTATTATTATTTTTTTTTTTCACTTAAATCTCTCAAGACAAATATTTTATATGTGAAAGTTAAGTTTGTGATTTTCTCAAAAATGTTTGCCTTACCTTATTTTGTCTTAAAGGAAAAAAAAAGTTGGTTCATTTCGTGGCCAATTTCTTCAACCTGTTCTTCAATTCTCATTTTCTACGGAACGTTTTCTCAGATGAGCTTGTTTTATTTAACTTTTTTTTTTTTTGTATTTCTTTCCAACTTGATGATAAGAAAAAAGTGTCTTTCTCGATGTGAGTGGTCAAAAGAAAAATAAATAGGATGCATTGATTGGAGGAACAAATTCAAAGGAAAAGAAGGCGAAATCTTCTAAGAAGGCAAAATAAGAAAGGATCTTTTTTTTTTTTTTTAGATTGGCTCAGTTCAAATTTGTTTTTTCTCTTGCATTTATACAAAAACCTTTTTCTCATTTCCAATGGCCACTATGTTCCTAATGCTAATTTAATATCTCCGATGAAATTTACAGTTTAGTGACTTGTATCCTTTTTGCCATAGAGAAAAATAGAGAGTTGAAGTAATATTTTCCAACCAAACAGAAAGACTAGGGAAAATTTTGTATAAAATTTTTCTTCGATATTATCAGAGAAACACGTACTTGTAACTTTGGTAGGTTATTTTTTTAGGTATATGTCGTTTAAGAAAATTTCATTGATAGAAGACACATTTAAGTCATGACTGAGGAGTACAATATTAAATATATATACTCCCCATAATTTTTTCTGAGTTGTTTAAAATTCCAGAAACAGTAAAGTGGATAGTATTCATCATGCTCTTCTTAAAATGAACATCCAACTATACCAAAATTTGCAGGAATTCGAAAAATTCATTATTGATTTGGTCATTTGTGTTGCTTACCTTCCATCAAGCAATACTCCTCATAAAAATATTTTAATTGGATGATTGAAGTGGTAATCTCGCTCAGCCAGCAGGTGATTGAAAAATTTTTATATCCTGTTGACGACGTTTCAAGCCTACGTCAGTGCAGCCCCAATGATGATGAAATGTCGGCAACAGGATATAAAAATTTTTATTTCAATTATATAGTGCCTCATTGAGATTACCGCTTCTATTTTTTTTTTTTTTTTTTTTTTTTTAATCCTAACAAAAAAAATCATTCCCCGGTTGGTTACCCCTGGTGTATCGTGCACTAATGGCACACACCATTCCCT
>JAAAKE020141681.1:0-32410 GCA_010014785.2 Anisolabis maritima
ATCTTTAGGTACTAAGGCCACTAACCTTCACAAATATAATATATATTAATAAAAAAATAAAAATATATTACTTCAGGAGTTATAAATGTCCTTGATGAAATAGTGGTTTTTATTTTTTTTCCTCCCACTCTGAAGGTATTCTAGTAAACGACATATAATTCGATTCAAAATTCGATAAAGAATATTCCTACAAATTTTCATTAAGGCACAACATCTACTTAGGGAGTTATTAATTAACTAATCCATTGTTGAGACATTGTTTTTGCTTTATTATAGTCCAATAAATATTTCTCCATAGGGTTAATATTTTTTTTTTAGTCTCAACAATTCTTCCCTCTCCTCCTGCCCTGCCCACTGCTATTATCTCTTCTCTCCTTCAGACAAAAGTATTCTCTTTTGCTCTCTCTTCCAATATCACCTATACTCTTATTTTATGTTCTAATTTTAATAAAGAATATCCGTGAAAAATTTCATTAAAACACATCTTCTGATTAAGGAGTTTTAGATTAATTAGCGCCAGTTTCAACCCTCTGACGGAGACAATCCTAATAAATGATATTTCGTTGGTTTGGCTTTCAATTCTTCATGCCAAATTTCGTTAAAGCACATCATTTAGTATTTCCGGTTTTTTTTTACTAAAAGAAAGGATTAAATTTTCTATTTCATTGATATTCTATATCATTGGATTCAGCATTCACTAAGAAATATTTTTGTCAAATGTCTTTAGGGCACATCATCTAACTTAGGAGTTATAAATTAATTAAATTAATTCTGAGCTCATGTTGAGACATCTTATATTTTTTTATTTATTTATTATTTCTCTATATATCATTATATTCTCCGACTCAATATCTTTATTCCGAGGAAATTTTGGTTATAAAAACAGAGATATTATTTAATGCAAATTAATTTTACTTCTGTTTTTAAACATGCCTCTCAATGCGATGTTGCCATTTATTGGTCGCTAACTTCACCATGCCAGCAAATTTTATTCACAATATTGATACCAATTTAAGAATTTTAATTTTAAAGTATAAATAAAATTAATTTTATCAACATTTTAAAACAGTAATATTAAATAAGATTAAATTGAGGAAACAACTTAAAAATATAATTTTTCTAACTTATCTTTTTTTTTTAAATAATAAAAAAATGTCATTTCATTAGATTTCAGTAATTTTTTTCTTAAATACAAATGCAAGATAATTAGCCTTAAATTTTTATAGATAATTATATTTATATTTAATTAGTATTAATTGTTTTTGATGATTATTTTATTTACATATCAGAGTTCAATATCCAATTGGGAAATTATTCTTCAATCTGGTGAAGTAATAAAATTTTAAAATATCATGGGAACTGAAACAAATTCAAATTCAATAAATTGGCCGAAATTTTGGTGGTTTCTTGGATCTGTTTGTATTCCTATAAGTTTGCCATGGTTAATTTATCAATTTTTAAATTTTTTAAAGAAGAAGTCACTTAAATCTAAAATGCAAGGAAAGGTAATTATTCAAATAATACTTTACCTCATTTAATATTTTATAAATTAATAAAAAAAAAAATATTTTGTACAGGTTGTGCTTATTACTGGCGCAAGTTCTGGTTTAGGAAAAGAATTGGCCCACTCGTTTTATGAATTAGGCTGCCAAATAATTATAGCTTCCAGAAGGAAAGAGGAACTTTTAAAATTACGTGATGAACTTATAAAATCTCATGTAGTAAGTAAATTTAAAATGATTTCATATAGTATATCCTAAAGATCTAATTATAGGTAAATAATATGAATTTAAAACTCAATAAATATACGGTATTATGAAAGATATTCATTATTCATTGAATAATGTTAAATTTGAATTAATTTAATATTTGTTTATATAGATGCAAAATAATTTGTGCAGGCTTTATTTTGTAACTAATTTCCTCCCTTAAGACGATCTTTAGACAAAAATTCTCTTCATGACTCAAGTAACAATCATAGGATACAGAACGTTTAATAAGATAATTATCGATAGAAAATGCCAGCTTAATTCAATAGTGATCTCTTAAGGATTTAATCAAGAAATTTACTCGTCTCTTAAGATGTGAAATTAATCTCTTTAAAAATAAAGGCTGCATCATGTTATTTTGAACTCAAATAAAAATATAATTTAATTTAATCATTTGAGAAATGAGCAGGAAATCAATTACCTCCTCTCAAAAAAGCCAAAACAATCTCTCAATAGACAGGAGAAAAAATGTGGAAATTTATCCCACCTAGTTTTCAGGCTCAAGGGGCCTATTTCGAACTAAATCCAGTGGAACCCAAATTAATATTAGTTAAAATAAAAGAATAATTTCAAAAAACCCTTGAGTGGAGGTATTTTTTTTTATAAATTTTCTAGCAAAAAAAAAAAGAAAAATGAATTTCTATATAAATTCTGGCCATTAGGTACAATATATAAATTAATCTTAACAAAATACTTATCATTTGATAATTTATTTCAGACTGTACCCACATACCCTCCCGTGGTATTACCTTTGGATTTATCTGATATCAATTCGTTGCCAAAACAAGTAGAAAGTGCTTTATCTATACATGGACATATTGATATTCTCGTTAATAACGCTGGTGTTTCTTATAGAGGAAATGCAAGTCAAACGAATATTGATGTAGATATTAAAGTTATGTTGGTCAATTATTTTGGCCAAATTGCACTTACAAAAGGTAATGGTATCATCTTCATAAGTTTTCTTTTTGAGCCTTAATCCTGTTAACAACGAGAGCTCAATGTATATTAAAATTTGCGCATTTCTGCACAACAAAAAATACTGTTGCCCACTCCACATGTAATTCATCGACCTTGATGAAAAAATAGGTGATCCTCATGTTTAAGAGAAAAAGTAGAATTATAAAATTCTAAAGGATATTGGCATCTGAATATGATATATGAGACGTTCCGGGTAATTTTATTAACCCAACATCACATATCTAATCATAAGCCTTCATGTTTGCCAATAGGTACAATATATATACAGTATATATATATATATATATATAAATATTTAATGATGTGTATAATGAGTAATATTTCAAATGAAACTATGTAACTTACTTATTGACTCATACATATTATTAATTATTAATATTAATTTTGTGACTTGTACGTTTTATGATTAGATGACCTCTGGTGAAGCACTAAATCTCATTGATCATATATTATAGCATATAGGGAAATATAAGTGTATAACAAGCAGGAGCGAATGGAGATATAATCCCGACTAAGAGTTTATCTCTATAAAATCTATTTCACCTTCTTTTTTTAGGGTTTTTTTGGGAAGGGGTCTATTGCGTTGACACACGTGGATCCATCCCTGATAGTAATGTAAGTTTGATTAAATAAGGCCTATTATTTTGATTATATCTTTATCTTTTCTTTCTTGCTTATCTAATGACTCCAAATCTCACGTCTGTTTTAGTGGTACCCTAGCAAAATATCGGAGAAATTTTAAAATTTTTTTAACATGACTATTTTTATTATTATAAAAATTGTATTTCCCAAATATTAATATGATAAGCTGACACTTTATTTATTTATTATTAAAATAAAAGTTACAAATAATTAAAACGAATTTTTTTAGCTGTTTTACGATATATGATTGAAAGGAAAAAAGGACATATTGTAGCTATAAGTAGTGTTCAAGGAAAAATTGCAATTCCGCACAGGTATTATTTATAAATTTGATATAATAAATTGTTAAAATTAATAATTAATATTTCCTTCCAAGATCTGCTTATTCCGCATCAAAACATGCTTTTCAAGCATTTTTTGACACTTTAAGGGCTGAACTTTCCAATGACAATATTAAAGTCACTGTTATTAGTCCTGGATACATTCAAACTAATCTTTCACTTAATGCTGTAACATCTAGTGGAGAAAAATATGGTGGTAGGTATTTATATCATTTATAAAACCAATAATTATTCAAGAGTAAAGTATTATCATTTTTTCAAAAGGAACATTTTGGGCACTCTCTGACCTTTCAGGTAGTCCATAGATACAAATAACACAAATGTAGAATTTTTTTTATGGTTTCCCTTTTTTTCTATAAATTTTTTAAGAGGACTATAAATATTTATTACAATCTCATAGCACGTTACTCCATTGATGGTTCCCAGGTAGCTGCTAACCTGGGTATGATTATTACACACAAAACTCAAACAGCGGCATAAAGGAATCCTAAAGATGAAGAGCAGAACATTGTTTATCTAAAGACGTTTTGCTCTTTTTTTTACGTTATTGCAATAAAAAATTTCCTATCCTCTTGGAAAATATAAATAGAAAAAAGTGAATCTCTCCTATTTATGTGGAAAACGAAAATTTTTTCTTTTAATATACTGCAAACACTTTAGAAATATTATATACCACAATTAAATGAAAACATAGTTTATTTATAAATAGATAAAAATTTTCTTTGATTATTCATAAGATTAATTAGCTAGCTAGAAACGAATATAGGAGGAATTCAAGATAGGAAATAAAGTAACTTAACAGGATGCCGAAAGAAGGCTATGGCTAGAGATCGGCTAGGATTGAGATGTGTGTCTCGGTCCAGGAAAACACCTTGGGTAAATAAACGGAACCTAGTAGGTGGACCTATACGGTACAAATGAAAATGAAGGAAATCTTTGAATATATTCAAATATCAAAAAACTAAATAATTGTCTTAATTTCTTAATGTTAAAAATCTAAAAAGAATTATTACCCAATCTTTATTAAATTTTTTTCTGGAAATTTAAAATTCCTATTAATTCCATGATCCTTTTTTTTTCTAGTTATGGATCCTTCAACTGCAAATGGCTATCCACCAAAAAAAGTTGCCCAAGATATAGTTCTGGGTGTTATTGATGGAAAACCAGAATTAATCATTTCTCCTTTTCATATAAAAATTGCAATTCTTTTAAGGACTTTAGCACCATCGTTATATTTCTGGATAATGTCTAAAAGGGCAAATAAATCATCTTAAAATATTTAAAATTATGAAATAAATTTATATATAAATTATTTAACATTTAAATATATATATTATTTTTTTATTTCGCACAAGATAGAGAAATTTTATTTAAATTATAATTTAATAAAATTAATTTTGTTGTTATTTTATTTTGTTTTTTATGTTTTATATATTATTTTAAATACTCAAATAATCTAATTCTCTTTTGTCCTTTATACAAAACCCCGGACGAGCAATATTAAAAAAAAGTTGAGCCGAAATTTCGAGACCTCTCTGCCATAAAGAATATATTAAAACATCCTGATCAGCAAATAATACCAATTTATTTTAAATACTGGCATTTTAAGAAATATATATTTTTGTTATTTTGTATATATATATCTTATATTCTTCTTATTATTAATATGTATATCTTATTTTTTTAATTATTTATATATCTATATATCTATTATTCTTTTATATACTTTCAATTGTAATATTATATTTGTAAAATTTTAGAACCACGCAGTCAAACTTAAATAAAAAAATATACTTCGATATATTTCTATGGCAAATACATACTTAGAAATAAATTCGAGTCTACCACTGAGACTTGATAGCGTCTATATATAGACAAATTGATGGACCAGAAGGGTCTTTTTTTTGGGGATAAAATCAAAGAACATGTCTTCATTGCTTATCAGGAAATCATCTTTAGAATAATTCACTCTGAAAATTTTTCACTCGAAAGAAAACGAAAAGTAACAGTCAACCTTAAAGAGGCAGCGATAGTTTCTCTAAATGATTTTACCTTTTCAATCTATCTGAAGCCTTTGTCGAAAATAATTAATCAGTTAAAATTAAGTAACCATACTATCGATCGTTTTCAATTTTTCCAATAGATTTGACCCATATTTCGGTTCTTTTAGGAAATTTTCTTTAAGACCAATTTTAATCAAATTTAGCATTTAATTTTAACCTATTTTTCTTAGGTTGAGATTCATCAGTTAAATAAGCTACAATAGGTTCCTAAGTTCAAACCATTTCCAAATAAAGATGAAAGCTTAAAATTAATGAGTCAGAGATTGATTCCTCTATATTAATCAGATAACACAAAGGGATCATTTTGATAAACTATGAGTTAGTTGTACATAAAAAATCTATCTTTCAAAAATTTTTATGAAACCGGACGTTAGCTGCAACTTTTATTTATTTTATATTTTATGTATATATTTTTTTATAATTTTCTAAATATAATAAAATTGAAGCGTGGCATTGTATTATTATTAACAAAAAAAAAAAATCTCCCATTTCCCAAGGTGCTCTGGATACGCGACACAGTTTACATATATACAATACAAATTCATATTGAGACACAGTCACTTGCTTTGTATCCACGTGTGCACTAAGCCTTATCAAATGGTTCAATCAAAATTAAGAAAATAATACTTTTGAGGATATATAAACAACCTTAGATAAATAAATAAATCATAAGTTATGAAAATCTTTTTTAATTTTAATTTTTTTTTACTCTACAAGTGTTCGGCAGGCTAATAATTGAACACTGGTGTCTTTGTACAATATTATATACAAGAGCTAATAAAATATATGTTAATTTCCTTTGACAATACTAAATTTTTTTATTTAGATGATATCATAATCAATATGATTATAAGAAACAAGTCTTGGATTTTTTTTATTTTTAAATTTCATTACAATTAAACTTTGGCTAAGTATAAGCTTGTTTCTATAAGTCACTGAATTTAAACAGTCACAGAAACCAATATCGATTTTTTTTTTTACAAAAGAATTTTAATCGTGTTAGGTATAATTTTATTTAATTGTGCAACATAGTATTTTAAATGTTTAGCATAAACAAATGTTGAGCAGAATACGAGCCAATTCTGATCAAAAAGCCCCTTAAAATTAAATTAAAAAAAATTAAAATTAACAGATCAATTAAGGTCAGTAATAAAAATAATTGGTAAAAAATTTTAAATTCTGAGAATGAATCTAAAAATTTCATATTAAAGTATACTAAAGTATGAATTATATGGGATAGGAGCCATACTTTTTTAGGTGGAATGTAGCTATAAAATTATCTAAAAGATATCGTTTCTTGATTGATTGATTAAATTAGGAACAAATGAATAAAATTTAAATCAGAATTAAAAATATATATATATATAAATCTACTAAAACGACTACATTACACCTATTTCATCTTTTAAAAAATAGTCAAATATAGGCTTCCCATGTCCATTCATACTTTTTTCAGTCATTTATATGCATTATATAATTTCCATCCACAAAATACAGCTGCCAAAATTGATACGCTTGTATGTAAAATATTACGCCTTAATGTTTTTTTACGTACAAGCACTACTGTCGAAGTCGATGTCACTTGCAGCTTATTTAATTTCTCTTTATCATTTTCTACTTGGTATTGGCAACATGGATCAAATTGCCAAGATATTGTATAAAGACCGGTGCATAAGACTGAGAGAAATCCAAGAGCCGTGCATATATATGGTCGTTCGTTCCATATTAAACCTAAAATAAAACAATTATAAATTAAAAATAAAATAGAATATTTTTCAACTTTTTTTTTTACATTTGAGGTCATAATGATAATTCAAATATAATTATATATCAGAAATTAAATCCAGTTAGTTTATATATAATTAAGGAGATAATATGTTAAAATTCAATAAATAATAACTATTTTAATTTTTTATTTGTTATTTTTTAAATGTTTGTAGTACAAAAGACTGAATATGAGTTTTATTACTCCTTACCTTATTTATTCAAAAATATATTATATATATATATATATATATTATTGTTTATATATTTACAATAACTATTATCAAATCATATTATATCTGATTTTTACTAATTAGCCAATTTTCAGGAAAAACTTGCTTTCGGTCCTAAGAGAAATATTTAAATTATTTTTGCTAGCAATTAATTTAAATAAATATGGACAGAATATAATAATTATCATACAATTTATAAATATATAATATCTGTTTAATGGTCTAACATAACAGAAGACAAAAAATAAATAAATTGTGATAAATAAATTTGTTCTACGAACCGATTTGATGCTAATGCAACTGATAAAAATAATTGAATTGTTTTCAGTAATCTGACAAATTTTGCAAAGTTAAAATTATTTTAATCTTTTTTTTAAAACCGTTCTACAAGTCGATTTAAGTCGGGTCCTAAATTAATATATTAAAATCTACTTTTAAATCTGTATGCATTAAAATTAAGTTGAAACTTCTTTTGTTACATTTTATGAGGATATTGTATATCATTTGCTAGGCTATTATAAATATGAAAAACAGATACGTTTGTTTAATTAAAACTGGCATTAATTCAATATTTTTTTTACTAACTAGAATAGAACTGGTCATATATGATCTTTTTTTTTAAGTTAAATGAATCCCCAGAGCCAGGCCATAGTTTCTCTATTTTCTTCTATCACAATTTATCCAGTTCATAAGAGAAGAAAACTTCACTTTTGTTCCAATCCAAAGTGCTTATAATCAAAATAAATTTTTAATAAAATAGAAAGCTCATAGTTTTTTTTTTTACTTTGGCTTATTTAAAATTTTTGAAAGTTTTTGTTCTTAAAATTGCAATTTTGCACTTTAATATATAATTTTCAATCTGTTTTTTTCTAAAGCTTCTAGTATATATATATATATATATATATATTTATAGAAACTGTAACAACTAGTGTCCCAAGTTTGAAAGGGAAAAAAAAAATTATAATTGAGAGATAATATTTGATTGTCATGGATAATAAAGAGCGAGTCCTGGATTTTTATTATATACTAATTGTAATTTTTTCATAGACAGTTTTTAGATATGAATTTGAAAACATTTCTATGTATTGGATATGTTCTTATCTCATATTATAAAGGAAAAAAATTTTAAGTGTTATTTTGTATTACATTACTTAGAAGGTAAGGTGTACCCACGAATAACCTTTAAGGAAATAAAATTAACCTTCTAGGATTAATGATATAGATTTTGTATTAAACATAAGCAGATAAAACACAGGTTATAGAATGATTATTAAAAGGTAGAAATAAATATAAGACCTGAACTAATGGATCCAAGTCCTGAGAAGACTGCAGTTTTATGAAGGCAATTACCCACTGCAATCCAACGGGCAGTTTCATCTCCAAGTCGAGAGGGCTCTACGATAATAATGTTGCACCCAGCATCCAGGGCTCTGTCTAATTCAAATTCAAAAGTTTCATGAGCGTTTTCACTGTCATAAACTTCTCTTATCACAGTTATCCATTCTCTGAAAATAAACAAAGCAAAGGTCCATTTTTATTACTAATTCATCAATCAATTGTATCAAAGAAAAATTATAAAGAGATATAAATTAAAAAATAAATTGGAAATATCTTTACCTTTCTATGTCTTCGTCTACCATTTTTACCATATAACAAATATCAGAGAATTAAATCTCAAGACTGCTCAAGATGTGTAAAGTGATGTTTGAAAAAAGTTAAATTTCTTCCTATTAGAGATTCTGCCGCTAAAATTTAAATTTAACAAAAATTATTATATTTTAAATTTGATATCAAATTAAACATAATCTAATTCTTTTTAGATTTTATAAAAGTAATTTATTTATTAAAAGATTTTATTATTTTTATTTAAAAAAAAATAAATTATTATTTTATAAATTTTTTTTGAAATCTCAAGCCATGAAGTGTCCATATTTAATGAAATTAAATGGTAGTCATACACTAATCTAAGTGCGCGAATAACTCAGCAATTGAAGCGATCTAAAATAATAAATAAATAAGTAAAACACTAATCTAAGTTGGTAGCCAATATGATTAAAATAAATTTTAACTTTCAGTGCGGGAAGCGAAATACTGTCCCTTAAATCATAAAATGAGAGCTTTACCTCTGTTATTCAGAACAGGAGTTGAATATAAATTAATGAGAAATTTTTTGCCGACCTCTATATCATCTGCTATTTTCAAAAGAGAGTCATTCAGAATTAAGCAAATGGGTTTTTGAAAGGAATTAAAAAAAAAACGATCTTTTTTATTAAAACAGTGATGCCAACATTGTTTAGCGGAAAATAATTTTCCTCTAATTAAATGTTTAATTAAATTGTGTTTGCCGCTCAAAATTATTTTTGACATTTAAATGTCCAGAAAAAAAACTAGTATCCTTCTATATTTGAAATTCCTTCATGTCCCTATTTTCAGATGAGGAGAATTATTGAAGGAAGAGCTTAGGGTTTGTTCATCATTTTTCTGCCAAGTGAAATTCTTTGTGAAGGATTGAGATTAATACATGGAGGAAAATAAAGAGTAGGGGTAATCATCTAGTTGAAAAATATGACAATAGATAACAGATATGAGTTTAACCTTTCCTATTTTCAAACTCTCCAAAAAAAGCAAGTCATACCATCCCGCCACCTATTAACAACTAAAAGCACTAAATGTTCATTCTTGGCCAAAAGGTTACTTGCACATTACTAGAGTAGGTTGTTCGTTCAGCTACTATTGGCTGTTGAAATTACGTCACACGAGAATACAATAAGGTCACTCAATTCAAATTTTTTACTTTATTTCACTATTATTTTCCTTTTAAATATTTATCAGTATTTAATATTATTGTTATTTATATTATTACTTAGATAGTTTAAAATAATCACAAGGATAAAATTTGGGAAATTTAAAAAACTTAAAAAAAGCATAAAAACCTAGAGAATCTATATAGACTGGAGAATTCATGTTAGAGATGTTTCATGAAGAGTTAATTACAGAGTTTTTCTCGGAATAGACGGAAGACGATATGCGGATAGAAAATTCGGAGCCATTGCCCTTTAAAGAATATAGTTGACAGGCTAGAGCGGAAAAAACGAGGGGATAATATGCGATTATGATTGAGTGAGAGACTCCTGATGGGGGAAACTGACTGTGTATAAGAGAAGAGTTAAGATTTCTAATATCATATATACTTCGACTGGACACTATTGCTATCTATTAGCAAAGGATTTTCTAAGAATGCATTGAAATGCTTTTTTTAAGGAACCTAATTAGATTGTAGATATGTAAAAAGGGAGGAAGTCAGCCAGTAGGGTAGCCTCTATCGAAATAAAACTCCCAAAACAGCCACCCATCTCATCGTGAAGACAAATTAGATTGGGTTGCAATCTATTACAAAATAATATACTAAAAATCTTTCGAAATGCAGCTTTATTAGAACATAATATTAGGGTCTAATTAAATACTATTGTCATCTATTAGCAATTAGATTATACTAAAAATATGCTTACCAGTTTCATGGGGATGTATTTACACCGTATTTTTTTGTCTTTTCGGCATCTGTGGCCATATAGAAATATAGACAATACATAAATATATATTATTAAACATTATTCATTAGATCCAAGATTCTCGCCGTGATCGAGATGTTAAAGATATTGTCAGTATTGATAACCTTTAAAGTCAAGGGATGTGGGTTCAGATCCCAGGCAGTCCGATGAAAATTTATTTAAATCATTTGGATACCAATTGATATAAATAAATATGCCTAGATTACAAGTATCGTAATACTATACATGTACCGTTTAAATGTCTTTAAGGCCGAAAAAACAAATCTATTAGTTTAATATGTACTATCAAAGGTTTGAAATGCCATTTTCTCTCAATGGATTCATGGAATATTGAACATTTTTTTAAATAAAATCAATCTAGAATAAATAAAAAAACTATACATTAATATTAAAATAGTTTTTATGAATAGGGGAATAAAAATAATACAAAGGCATAGTATGTAGTTTATTTTAAATGAATGAATATTATTATCTAATACATATTAGAACAGAATTATACCATAAAAATATTTAATAAGAGGAAATAAAAACATAAAATTAGATCATTTACATAAGATCATTTTTCTTTTGACAAAATAATACTTTCTGCAAGCTAGACAAAATGGATTCTTAATCCATTAATTGCTAATAGATGGCAGTTACCTCCCCAGTTACCAAAGCATTCTTAGTTCATTCTTTGCTAATAGATGGCTACCCAGTCTAATAAAGTCTCCTTGAAAAACCATTTAAAAACATTCTTAGTGTATTCTTTACTGATAAAACATTATTATGCAGCACGGCATAATACTCTCCTCTTGACATGGCATTTCAACGCATTTTTAGTACATTATTTGTTAATAGATGGCCAGAGGAGTAAAATGACATTCCCATGAAACAAACAGTACATTATTTAGTAATAGATGACAAGACGGTCTTATTAGTTTTTTTTTTTTTAGTCTTTTCGATATGTGAGGCCATATAGACTTGAAACGATACACATTTATCTTAATTACGATACATTCATATTTTCCAGGCATTTTTATTTACATCATTTGGTATCCAATTGATTTAAATAAATTTTCATCGAACTGCTTGGGTTCCGAATCCACACCCCTTCGTTTTTAAGGTAATCAATATTGATAATGTCGGTATCTTTAATCTCGGCCACGGGGATGGGATCCTCATGAGACGCAATTTTAAAGAATTCTTAGTATATTCTATACTAATGGCAACACGGTCTTATTAGATCCCATTGAAGACATTTCAAAGCATCTTTAATGCATTATTTGTTAATAGAGGGCGGTGTAATTAAACTCAATTTCAAAGCATTTTTAAACACGGTGAAATTGCCACTTCATAAAACAAAATTTTTTTTTTTAAGTATATTATTTGTTTATAGATGGCAACACGGAATAAATACATCCTTAAGAAAAAATCTATTCTTAGTACAATTTTTGCTAATAGATTGTAACACCATAATAATGGTATAACTTAACACTCCTCCAAAACACTGAAAAATTTCTCACCCAATCATAAGCAGATATTACCTCTCCTTCGTTACTTCTTCTTTATACCCAGTCAGTTCTTTAGAGAGAATTGTCCCCTCCTTTCACGTTTTCTTTATTGCACTTCCTCTTTCGTTTGTTTCGAGAATATCTCGACTGTAGTTAGGTATCCATAAAAAATCTATATCATTTCACCCCTCTATATATATTTATATATTTTGGATGTTCTTAAATTGCATAAATTTTGTTCATGGGATGTTACGGCTTTTTCCATGGAAGGACTTGTCTACAAGTCCCCACTGGAATTAATTGAACCCATTTTTCCAGATTTTTGAAATAACATTAATAATAATATAAATAATAAATAAAATTGATTCAATAAAAGAAAAATAATAGTGAAATAAATTAAAATATTTGAATTCAGCGCATTTATCGTGTTTCTGAACACGTGATTTCATCAGCCAAGGGCAGATCGAGTACTCTAGTAACCTTGGCCAATGTCAGGTCAATTATTTTAATTATTACTCCTTTCGTAAATTATTTACCAATTTAATCTTAATTGGATTAATAATGACCTTTTCAACTCTCATCATTTGATAAAAATATTATTTATAATAATGTTGTATATCTTTTCCCTTGAAATGAAAATTTTAATTCTTCCGCCTTTTGCCACCCCATCCCATCACAACTAAATTTTGAAACTCTTATTAAAACTAATAAAACTTGGAAAATATTACTTGTAACTTCATCCAATAAAAACAATGTTCACTAAACAAAAAAAAAAAAAAAAAAAAAAAAAAAAAAAAAATTTGTTTCAATTTTGATTTTTAATAAATATTAATTATTTTAATCAAAAATTTGGTGCTTTTTTTCTTCTTCCAATATTCGAGACAGTCGCCTAGTCTTGTTGGGGGCGAGGGGCAAAAAAATAAAATGTTTTTGTTGTATGGCCTTTGGAATTATTTTTTCTTTATTTGTAAGTGGTTCTTATACGAAATTATATTTAAAACTATTATTTTTAAAAATTTTTCATGTTTATATAATATTGGACCAGATTCAAAAATTTTTCAGGATTGAATTGAATTGAATTCATAATGGCTGAAATTTAGATTTAATTTTAACATTTTTAGAAATTTCCTTTCACCATTGTTTTTTATTTAGATTCCCTTTTTTATTATTCATTTTAACATACATACATACTACAGTAGAAACAAATTCGGAAATTCTTTAGAAATCTTAATCCACTCCAAAAACATTGTCAGCAAAAAGTTTCCCTCACCAAGAGTACCTCGTCCAATCACAAGTAGGGATTACTCAACTCTGTAATCCCTCTCCTGCTAGATCTATTAGAGGGCGCTAACTTCACCTATCACCATTTCGTTAAGCATTTCGTCTCTCCACCCTTCCCAGAATAACGACTAGTGATATACCTGAGCTAAGATCGCTACATATATGCACTCTCTCTCTCTCTCTCTTCCTTGAAATCGAAAGGTCGTTTTTCTATTTCCCTCTTTCCCTCTCTCTCCGTGACTGTCTTTATTATGCCATCCCAGAATTACGAGATAAAGGTGAGGAAAGAAAAAATCATTTTGATCATTTGACATCTACTTTCTTTAGAATCTTATTTAAAGTAGAACAGAGAATAAGTTAATATTTTTCATATTTTTATTCTATATCCAATAAAAAAATATAATGGGTCCCTAAAGGTTGAAAAATATAAGCAATGCACCTGTAATTGAGAATATATAATTGAAGTCTCAAGGGGTATGTCACACTCCACTACCTTCCTTTTTATCATAAATTTTATTGAAGGAGAGAGATAAATGCCACACTTATCATTATATTAAAAAATTTGAATATTCCGAATAAAATCTCTAAATTTTTAGCGGTGGAGTAAACATCCAACTCAGGTCATCTTTAGTAAAAAAATCATGGTATAATAAAATTTCTATAAAAAAAATAAAACTTATAAAAAAAAGCTTTTTTTTTTTTGAAAATTTTTGGATATGTTGTAGGAGAGAGATAAATTTATGACAAAAAATAAAAGCGTGGGCGCTCAGTTAACTTCTAATCTCATTAATGGTAAATTAAATTATATATTCAATGAGCGCCCACGCTTTTATTTTTTGTCATAAATTTATCTCTCTCCTACAACATATCCAAAAATTTTCAAACAAAAACAAAAGTGTTTTTTTTATAAGTTTTATTTTTTTTTATAGAGATCTTATTATATCATGATTTTTATGATCTAAAAATTTTACGCAAAAAGTTATTTTCTTATTTTTAATGTCTTTTTTTAATCTCCTGTCTATTTGAGGCCATATAGACATTGGTATTCAATTGATATAAATAAATATGCCTGGAGAAAACGTATCGTAATTAAAATAATTTTGTAATTGTTTAATGTCTATATGGCCTCAGAGATTAAAAAAAACGTATATCAACATTGACACTGTTAATATCTTAAGCCTTCTAACTTCGGGGGGGATTAATTTTAAATTTTAAATAAAAGCGTTTTTCATTATTTATTTTTATTTTTTTAGTCCTAATTTTTTTTTTATATAAAACATTTTCAAAGCTGCAGCACTGGCAATACTAATTTATGAATTTTGTATTTCATTTTAAATAAATATAAAAGATGCATACATTTTTTTAAACAAAAATTGTTCCAACTGATGAATAGATCAAATTTGTCTATGGGTATTATTTAAAATGGGTTAAAGCTAATAGTTAAAGATATACTTTATTTTTCGAAAGAAGTGCCCTTGTAAATGGGTCGAAGTTTGCCTCGTTTTAATGTAATGTTTCGTCATCGCAACTAAGCCTAGATAGAAAATTAAAATCTCTAACACAGAAATATTTTAAAAATTGACTACAAAATGTTGTCCAGACAGACAAACGGAGGGACAGACACAAACAGACAAAGCAAGATAATTAAAAGCATTGAAAAAGATAATGCTGAATTTTGATCAAGATATTTAAAGTTAGTGAAATTGGTCAAATTAAAAATAAAAACGTTAAAAATTTGTTCTTTTTTCCCCTTCCTTCTAAGAATACCTAGCTAGATTGGATCCATATAAATATTATACGTTTTCATTATTCCGCATATATGTAGAAAAGTAAAAAATATTTAGATGCCTAAGTATGATTGATTGCAAAGATATTTTAATACGCTGTGATTAGATTGATAACATACTATTAAAAGTAAATAATCATGTTTCTCCAAACTTACTTAAAATAATGTCAAGAACAGAATTTATAAGTCAATAAAGCTCTCGAATTTGAAATATTCACTTGAAAATGCTGAAAAAAATTTAAAGATAATATAATGGTTAAATACTTTCTCACAATATATTTCATATATTATTATAGGTAAGAGAAAGTAAAAAAGGAGAAAAGGATAGCACCGGGCTTTCCGAAAACCTGATATCGTAAGCAGTGAGGGGAGGAGCTTATCTATTAGGGGAACAGATCAAATTTTTTATTTTTAATACAGGAATTTGTAATATCATTGATTCTTTTCAGATTTTCTAAAATTAATATTTTTCACTTAATAAGGTAAAATTTATTTAGAAATCATTTTTTTTTCACTTAAATTACTGGTGACCAAAAAATTTTAAAATTCACTATTAATTACCCTATTATTAAATTACACTATTATTAAAAGAAAAAATTTTAATTTAAAAAAAAAAAAAGTAAAAGTAAAAGTAAATTATAATTTTGGTTCTTTTACAAAAAAAGTGTTTAAAATAAATTTTTATATAATATATTATCGATTTATAGGGAAATAGAGAGCAGCAAGGAGTACTCTACGGGGGGGAGGGAGCGATAGTCCACCCTCGCCCCCCTGTAGCACCTTCACAGATAATAAAGAAACAACAACTTTTGACAACAATCGAATTAGCTCAATTTAAAGTTGAAACTATTGAAATGCTACTAAAAAAAAAAAAAAAAAATACAGTTAAAATTAATAATTTGAAGGAAATAATAAATCTAGTTAAAATATTGTTCTAATCATCACTTTAAAAAAATATTAGTAAAAAGCAAAAGATATCAAATTTTTTTTAAACAAAAATTTAGAAACAGGAATAGAATAATAGATAGAAATAAAAATATAATTTTCTCGGTATTATTTTATTTTTTTTAGACTTTTTGGCATCTGAGGCCATTTAGACTTTAAACGGCATATATAATATTATATACGTTACAGTTATCAAGGCATATATAAATAAAAAAATTGAATACCCATGGGTCCTAAAGGTTCAAAAATTTAAGCAATGCAACGTAAATATTTATTTTAATTTCATATGATTTAAATAAATTATCATCGGACTGACTGGGATTGACAATGTCTTTAACCTCTCGGCTACGGGAAGGAGCATTTACTAAGTTAATATTTCATTTTTTCATTTATTTGGACCGTATAGACCCACCTACCGGGATCCCCATTTGTGATGCTTTCGGGTACGGCCGCCCTTTGGCCGTAGCCATCTATCGGCACCCCGTGAAGTTATTTTATTCCTAACACTAACTCCTCCTCCTATATTCATTTCTAACTAGCTAACTAGTGCTATATCTAATTCTACCCGGGCCCTTTCAACCAACCTATACTATGTTAGGGAGAATGTCTTAGTTTGAGGAGGGACTCTCTCAGCTCCGGCGAGAAGCCTACTCCTTGCGAAGAGTGCATCATTGAGAGGAAATTCTTCTTTACGTTTCTTCCTTAGGGCGGAGTGTCACACAACTCCCTCTCCTCGTAGAGTTGCCAAAGGGCTCTTTTGTGATGGAATCCAATGTTCCAATCCAGGGCATATTTGAGGATTTGTTTACTTTAAATATTTTTATTTAATGAAAAATCCCTCTTGCTCGGGATGCCAACATCGATCACCTGTGCAAAAAGGTGACACCCTACCGATTGCTCCACAGTTAATATTTCAATTATTTTCGACTCCTGAGGACAAATCTATTCTTGTATTATCTGCAATTCTTGTATGTTTATATATGCCTCTATCTTTTACAATTTGAATCAAGATATTTTTCTTCGCTTTTTTTTTATTTTTTTTTTTTAATTTTTTTTGGGATATGGAAGCATAAAGTCCAATGGACCTATAATCACCAGTAGTCACATGCAACCAGGAATAACAGGAGAAGGGGAGACTGGTGATTTTGAGGTTGGATTTGAAAGTTTGGAGATTATAGGTTTTCGGGAAGATAGTAGCACGAAGGTTATTCCAGTTATGGGAGGTCATGGGGATAAAAGAAGACTGAAATTGACTAGTTCTACTACTCGGGACTTTAACGACATGGGGAATGTTGCAACGATGATTCCCTTGTATTGCGGACAAATGTCGCTTTGGGAGGTATGATGGACTTTAATTCAACAGAACATAGACCATGGTATTACCTGTAAAAAAGTGTCAAGGTGGAAATACTTCTTCTGTGGTTGAGTGGCTGCCGGGAGACAGTTAGAGAATCATTCTCAATCAGTCTCACTGCACGCTTTGAATCGCATCAAGGGAAGAGAGACCGTGCTTAGAAGCCCCTCTCCATGGGTAAGATCCATACTCAAGACACGAACGAATCTGAGCCTTGTATAGGGTTCGAAGTTGGTCAGGGGAGAAATAATGCTTGGATCTGAAGAGGAAACCAAGCTTCCGGCATGTCGAATTTTTCAGTCTGGAAATTAGACAGCATTGTGTTTTCTTGGAGTTAAAATTGACGTGGTTACGGGATCCCAATTTCTCCAAAGTCCCGAGCTCATCATTAATAGAAGACACAATATTATGGCGGCTAAGGATAGAGGAATCTCCCTTCGATCTAAATGTGTACAGAGAACTATCTTCGGCAAAACAGTGAATGGGATTGGAGGTCACTGTCTAGAGGTCATTGATATACATAAGAAAGAGGGTGGGAGAAAGTATAGACGAATAGAAGATGCCAAGTTCGTCGCATTGGGTTGAGAGGAAATGCCAAATTCTCCGGGGGAGGGAGTAGAGTATTTGTAGAGTATGATTTGGATATTAGGGTAACAAAGCAATGGTCTGAAGTGCCTAGGAGAGGATTATTTTGAAAATGTAAGAGAGTGGATTTGAGGTATTGAATAAATCGAGGAGATGAGGAGTGTGAGAAGGATTGTCAGGAATTCGGGTGGGTTCACCAATGACCTGAGTGAGATCACAAGAATCAGAAAAAATTTTTGCTGCCCTTCCTGCAGCATCTGTGTTCCTAAAAATCTCAACTAGACCTTATGGTGGACATTGAAGTCTCCCAAAAAGGCAATTTCATGGGACGGGTAGTTGGTTTGGATGGAATTGACACATTCTGTGAGATGGTCGAAGAGAAGTTGATAGCATTTGGAGAGCGATATATACAGCAAATGAAACCACCGGAAGAGTTAGCATAAATTTTGATGCATAAAATGTCGAATTCGTCAGATTCAAATTACACCATTCTCTTGCAAGATACGTCGGCTAGTATGTACGCGCAAATGTCGCCTTTATGGTGAAATCCTTTATGCAGAATATAGTTCGGATAGTTTAGGTGAGGGGACCCAGAATTCATTTCTGAGATTTGGGATTCACTAAGGGCAAGGATTTGAGGTTTAGTGCGTTCGAGGGCATTAAAGTTGGAATTTTGTCCAAAGATAGTGGTATCACATCCAGGCGATTTACATCTATTTACACCTTGAGCTCGCGAGGGAAGGGTGGCTTTTTGTCCTTAAGCAGGAAATATCCTGCTCGCTACCCTCGCTGCCGAAGAGGGCGAAGTGAGCAAGGATGCAGAATGATAGAGTCGTCCCACCTTGAATTGCCGATTTAAGAAAATAGGTTTATTCAAGGTTATCTGAAGTAAGAGTTATTTGTTTCTACCTCTCACAAAATTAATAATAATAGAATGTGAAGTGATAAAAGGAGCGATCGTGTGGAGAGGACTCTAAATAAAAACAACGGAAGGGTAACAAGTTAAGACTTCTATGTAGAGGCACTCCAAAGTGGGGACAGTCCTAAGAAAATATTCGATAAAACTTTAAGTTGGATATAGAAGAGAAAAATTTGATTAAGCAAAAAAAAAAAAATCTTCTTTATCCTTTAAGGGATATAAAAGGTAATCTTCCATATTTATGTCTGAGCCCCTTCAGTCCTGTTTTATCCTATAAATCAACAAAATAATATTTTTCAACAATATTCGTTATTTTGTTCGATTTTTGTTTTATTTCTTTAGTTTAATAAGAGTCCCTACCCCCTCAAGTGTCAAATGAAAATGGCCCCTAATCAAGGAAATTCCCTAAATAAAAAAGTGAGTATAAATTTGAGATAATGAAAATTCCTTTTTCCCTCCCAAAAAAAAACTGGACCGCCTCGCGACCTTTTAAATTACCATTATCATTAATAATCTTTGTTGATAAAGGAAAATTGAAGTATAATGGTAATTTGAAAGTACATATAAAGACTTAAATAAAAAAAAAGCATCAAGCATCGGACATAAAGTACCCCCGGAGCAAGAAATTTTCTTATTCTACTTATAGAACCTCCCCGCATCTGTAATAGGCGGGAAAAATAAAAATTATTAAATCAATGAATGAATGGAGAGATGATCATTTGTTTTGGAAATTGATCGAGACGGCGGCTAGAGCAAGGAGAGAATTCAAACGCAATGGCGGGTCTTCCAGGAATGATCTGCCTCCCCACTCCTCTGCCGGTAGAAAGTTGCCTGATGTGGCGACGGCGGCGGCGGAGGCGGAGGCGGCGACGGCGACAGCGGAGGCTTTCCTGCTTGGTACCCGGGACCGGGGCCCTCCATGCTGCCAGTTAGTCTCGAGTGGCCCGTCTACATGACAACGCCAACATAGCAAAGCACTCAGTGCACGCGTTCATTTCACATACCACATAGCAAATTTCCTAATTTCGAACTCATCATTCTAAACATTTTAGTGTTTCTCGCTTGTGATACTCTCTAATTGTTTAATATTCTATTAATTGATCAATTGCCTCGAAAAATAAAATGGTGTTGATTGATGTTGTTGGTGATCGGCGTTGTGTGTGTCCATCTATCGTGTGACAATCATGTCAACAATACTCATGCGATCTGAATGTAAAAAGTTTGCCCCTAACATCTTTAATAAGAGCAAGTGTACTAATTGTTTTCGTCAAAAAGAAGAACACAGTGCTGAGGCTTTAGAGAGCAATCGGGTAAGTTTCACTCATATTATTAATTTATAAATAAGCTTTTTTTTCTCTCTTAATAAGCTAATTCCCATAATATACACTTTAAAACAATTATTTTTTATTTTCTTACAATAATCTAACTCTATCTATAATGAATGGTTAAGATCAATAATAAAAATAATAATATAAATATTTTGTGAGCCTTAGTGGGCTTTTATCTAAAATAAGCTAAGAATGAAGAAAATTAACTAACAAATATTTTTATTAACTTATTGTCATTAATATTGCAAAACTTGCATGCTCCTCTCTTCTGTGCAGAAGCAATAATACCCAAATCTTAATATAATACATTCAATTCCATTACTAAATATCTTTTCGGTTTGACTTCAAGTGATTATAGTTCAAAAACAAAAATTGATAAACATAAAAGATTGTTAGGATAATTATTCTATAGTTACTCATCTGGAGCCTAATTAAATTTAAAGAATTTTGTTCATCTGACAATTTTCTCATCTCTTCTCTTTCCCCTCCTCTTTGAATAAATTAACTTCTTATAGCCTATTAATGTATACATAACATACTACTCTCAATCCTCCAACTAATACAATAATTAAGTAAAGATTCGGTTCAAGACTGGCAGGGATACAAATCAAAATAAATCATATAAACATACACACCACAATATAATTACTTAAACTTTTTTGAATTTTTGAAATTACTATAATTTCTTTTTCTTGTTACTTTATTTCAGTGTGTTGGAAAATATAACACGATATGATTGTTAAAACAAAATTAAGACCATTTTGAGTTTACAATAATTTTATTAAATTACTTTTTAAAATAAAAAAAAAAAATTTATTTTTATAAAATAAAATTATAAAATTCAATAAAAATAAAAATAAAATTTTTTATATTTTTATAAATTGATTATTTTAATACCAATTTAAATTTTTGGTTGATTGATTTTAAATTGAGGTTTCGAGAGAGAGATTCTCCCCTTAAAAAAAGTAATCTTTCTTGCCTGTATTTTGAACAAAAACAAGATGATTTACAGAAATTGAGTATAATACTATTATTTATTTTAGAAATTCCCTTTCTGAATTATTTATTATAAATTGGAATATTTTTGTAAGAAACCTCATTACATCTATTCAAGAATAATTATGCATTCGTCTTTTTTGCTTTTTAATCTCTATTTTTTCATTATTAAAATAAAATTCCTTTTATAAATATCTCTAAATTTGTGAACCATTCATGATAAAATTTTAAGAGATCTACTAAAAAATATCAAGAGTGTTAAGCGAAGAGGTTATAAGAAAACATCATGCCTTTATTTTTCTTTAAAAATTTACTTATATATAGAATATATATAAATTTTTTTTCTTTAATTATATTAATTAATTTTTATTTTTATTTACTAATATAATTCTTATTAAAAATACAGACTTTTTGAGCAAAAAAAAAGTTGTCAACCAGCCACAGATATATTTTATATGGAAAGGGGATCCTCTGCCTCATCATAATGCCTCATCGTAATATGCCCATGTCTTTTTAATATAGAGATGTAAAAGAATCTTAACGAAACAAAATTTGGGTTTTTATTCTCTAAAAATAAATTATTATTTTAATTATGTCGAAAATATTTAATGACGTTAGCTCCTTAAGTTTCTTTCACAGAAATTTATTAAAATAAATTATAAATAAATCAAATTTAGGTTTTATTTTTTCATCCGATTTGATAAGAATAAAATTAAATGCATTAGTAGCAAAACCATTTATTTTTATTCTAAAATATTTTATTTTTAATCGATTTCTGAGAAAAAATAAATCATTATAGAACTGATATTTCGCCATTATTAAAAAAAAATTCTCTTTCATATTTGATGATCAAATTACAAACATTTATCTAATCAGAAAAATTAATTTGATTTGATATTTGAAATAGATGATTTTCATCATAATTTCAAAAAAAAAATTTCTTTTGAAACATATTTTAATATAAATTCCCAATGCACAAAAGCCTTTCTATAAAATAAATAAATACAAATTAAAAGTTAGAGTAAATATATAATAAATAATATATATATACTAATAGAGACACGGATTTCTTAGAAGAACAAATGTCTTAAATTAGAAACAGGGCCGGTAACTGGGATCAACAACGTAGCTACCAAAGAATATTTTCTTTGTTTTATTTAAGTATAGGCTAATTTCAGCATAAAGAAGGTTGGATGAAGCGACTCTAATCAAGATAAACAGATAATTAGTTAACTTGCTAAAAGTACCTAGAGAGGAGTTAGAGATAGGAAATAAAGTAACTTTGCCCAATAACCATAGATAGCTAGGCCTGCTAGCTTTAAGTGCGTGTAGCCAACAAGGCTGGATTTAAGGTAAAGGAGGTAATTCTCACCTCCTCCCCTCCAATAGGATTCGAAAAAAATATTTTTTATTACCTCAAATATTAGTTTTTGATTGTAAATAATTAGAAGAATGTTTGTTTTATTTTCTTTGAAAATTCTGAGTTTACTTCCATTCCCCCGAGTTGAGTTTCGTCCTCCATTTTGAAAAAGCCGTTTTGTTTTCATTTACAATTATTATTATTATTAAGCCTATATTAAATTAATTATTGGTAAAATAAAATTTAATTCATTCAAATATAAACAAATACAAATTTATATTTATAAAATTATAAAGCATATGTGAAAAAAAAATCAAATAGATTTTAAATTGTTGGAATGTAATTGAATTAAAAATGTTACTTTTATTTAAAAATATATCTTCCCTATGGTAAACGAAATAATAAATTAAAAGTAATCAAGATAAGATGGCGTCTATTAATTTTCAAGCTTGGCTAAACATAGGCAATAGATTATCCCTGATTATGCAAGCAAGCAAGAGAGCCCTGAAACCTCTAAATTCAAATCCGCCTAGTTGTTTGTGTGGGAGGCGATATGCATTGTCCATATCCACCAATGGAGTCCCGGCCTCCTCTGGGATCTTGTCACCTTGTTCAGCTTCTGAGAATCTTTCTTAAAACATGTGATTCATCATGCAGACATGTACTGTACATCTAATATAAACAGGATATCCGAAAGATAATCATGATAGAAGCTATCATTTGTTTGCACTCTGTTATATTTCTAAATTTTTGTACCTTTAAATGAAAATATCACCATTAAAGAAGTAAAACCAAAAAGTATAGATTTTATATTTACTAGTAAAATAAAAAAAAATTTGAACCATTTTATTATTAATTGTTTTATTAACTTTAGGAATTTCTCTTTTAAAAAACTTGTTTTAAAAGGTCACAAAATTCGATCATTATTATTATCGTAGGGTCGTCGGTCAAAACATTCCTTCTGACATATTTTGATAAGATAGAACAATAATTACTAGAACGTTACCTTTCAAAGGTAATTTTTCTTTGTAAAACATCAAGGTTTTTAAAAATTATTATAATGAGTATACAAACCAATAAAACTGATTTATTACCTCACCTAATAATTCTTTTTGATATATTATTAGTTTTTTCACTTAATTAAATATTTTATAAAAATAACCATTCAACAATGAATGACCTTGTGTTTCCTTTTAGCTTTGCTACCAATCCTAATAAATAAAAAAAAAAAAATTTTCCTTTTAGAAAATTTCTTCTAAATAAATATATACAAGTATATGTGTAGACCTAAAAATATTTTTTAAATAAATAAATAAATATTAGCAAAACCGTGTGAATAATTCCATCAAGGCTTTAAAAAATTAATTTCTGAAAATATTCGCTGTGCTCCAAATATAAACAAATGAAAAATGGCCTCTCTCTTTTCTCTTGTTTCTAAATAATAGAAGAGCCTATCAGCTTTTCAATCGGTCAGTGAACACGTGTAGTGAAAATTTGGACGAACTGATTTTAATGAAATTTCATTTTTGAAAAAGATAAAATGAGATCAGTAAAGTGCAATTTTCTGTAAACTATTTTCAACAAAAATTGATCAAATAAAAAAAAACTTAAATGCACTAATTGATTAAGCGGTCTAGTACATTTTGTTATATTTATATTTATTTATTTATTTATTTATTTTTAAACAATTACTTTATTGAAATTTTAAAACACCTAAATTTATTTTAATATGAAACTCAAAATAATTTTGGACCTAATCATAAAAGTTGGAAAAATGGAATAATAAATTTCACTTATGATATGGTATATTATTAAATAAATGATTAAAAGATGATGACATCATTTAAAATTAAAACAAAAATACCTTCCTTATACAATGAAAATGATTCGTGAGTTACGGACGTTACAAGAAATTTTTTCAAATGTCGATGACAAACGGTGAAAAGTTGACAAAAAAAGGCCCTAATCAGAAACATTAGATTTAATTTGGAGATTTTTTTTATAGATTAATAAAAAAATTTTCTAAAACAAGGAAGTAGGAATAAAATTCAAGAAAAAAGAACTAGTACACACACCATCCAGGTAACTGTTATAATAAATTCTGATGATAAAATATTACAGGTGGTTAAAGTGAAAGCTGAAACTCAAAGTTCTGTAAATTCTTCTGCTCATTAAATTGTTAGAAAATTTCCTTGACTATTTATTGTTAAATAGTTTTTTTTTTTCTAAATTACAAGTAAATATCATCAAAGCAATCAATATATTCGTACGTGATTTAAAATTTCACTTTCACATTTTTAATGAAATCACACTCACCTGAACATATTATATGAATGGAAATTTAAAATTTATAATATAGGCCTATTGCAAGCAAAGTTAGTGGTTAAGTACTATTTTCCAATTATATATATATATAAAATTAAAAAATAAAAAATATTTTTCTTCCAAAAATTTAACTTTAAATACTAGTGTTCTGGCTTCACGTACAAAAGGTCAGTGGTTCGCTTCCCGTCCTAAACGTCAAAAATTTATTTAAATTATATTGGCTACTAAATGATTTAAATAAGGACAGAGTCTAAAGTCTCAGATGCCGAAAAAGACTTAACAAACAAATATTTTGTTTCTTTGCTTAATAAAATAATTTCTGTCAAAATAAACTGTTTGTCCACAAATGGATATGCTTAAAATAATTGATTCTTATCACAAATAATCTAATTCGTGCTTATCTGTAAAAAGAAGAGTCAAAATTATTATTATTATACTCTTCTCTTCACTCATTTGTGTCAGGAACTGATATGTGATCACACTAAACTTTCTTGGGAATAATACCATAGTGAGGTCCCGTTTCTTTCCCTAGGAGGAGGTTTCAATAATAGTTGAATAAATTTTTGCCATAAAATGGATTTGAACCCAGTTGCCTTTAATTCAGGATTATTCGGGACTGTTTTATCCCTTTGGCTACTCTCCTCTATTATTATACTATATTCCTACTATATCTTATTATAAAAACCACATACTTAGATTTTAAAATACATTTTTATAGAACTCGTCTTATTAAAATAACCAATTAAAACGTTTACCTTTAAAATTAATTAATAATACAATATTTATGACATATTTCATAAACAATCATATTACATCACCACCTTTTATTATTCTAAGCATTCAAACGCTTCTTCACTTTAATTAATAAAAAAAGAAAAAAACAATAAAAATTTTCTAATATTGCCTTCAATTCGAATGTACTTCACATCAAAACCTAAAATAAATTTCTTAAATAAAATATTGCTCTTTTGAAATACTTCGACAGTATAATAACTTTTTATCATTAACAAAGGTCATACTTAAAAATAATAGTAGAAATAACATTTATAAACTTTAAGCTATAAAATTCTAAAACAACACCTTGAATTTTTTTTAATTTCATTTATTTATTTTAATTTTTCTTATTACCATTTTATAGAGGACTAGCTGGTGACATGGCATCACGCGGAAAATAATATCTTAATTTCAATTTAAATAAAAATTAAAAAAAATAACGCTTTTATTTAAAATGCATCAAAAAGAGGAAAATATATTTTTATAAAAGCGTGGGCGCTCGTTGAATATTTTATTTAATTTCTCATTTATGTTATTTTAAGTTTCAATGAGCTCCCACGCTTTTATAGTTTTTTCCTCTTTTTAGTTCATTTAAAAAAAATGTATTTTTAGTTGATATTTTTTAGTGGTATTTTTTCAACATAGAAATTAAAATAAAATTTTTTGAACTTATCGAGTAGGGCACTAGAGCCGTTACAAACACTAGAAATTGTGATTATGAATTTTTATTTCCCTTTAATTCTAGTTTTTGTAAGAGCTACAAAAATTTTTTAAGCAAAAATACTTCCAAATGAATAGAACAATTTTGTTTATTTATTTACATAAATGTTACAATATATAATTTTGCCTTTACTCTTTTTGGCTTTTAGGTTTACATTTTTTTATTTTATTACACAAATTTTAATCTTCTCTCTCAATCTTTCCTCTTCTTTATTTATCCAACCTTCCGAGTCTTTCTATGAAACTTATGTCCACTCGTCCCTCCAGTTTCTTCCACCATTCTTTCATTCGCATTCCTATGAATCTCTCGAACTCTGCACATTTCTCCACGTATTCGGCCGTCTCCTTCTCCCTCTCGCATCATCTACAGAGGTGGTCAACTTTTGTATACATAAGATCTACTTTTTATCTTAAAAATATCCTTTTTTATAAATTTATTCATAATTACAGTAGCTTGACTGGTCAATTCTGTTCCAATCTTTTTGCATCGTTTGTTCCATTTCTGCCATTATCGTCTTCCTTATTGCCTCGTTTTTTCCTTATCCTTGATATATTCATCCCCCAGTCCATTCAATCTTTTCTCCATATTTTTACCCATTCCGCTTTATTTCTTTTTTCTACCCCTCCTACTATCTCATTCAAACATATTCTGAATTTTCTCTCTCTTCTCCCCTATTCCTGGTCCTATTCTTGAAACTCATCATTTCCTTGAGTGCCATAGTTGTCCTCTTCCTATCTCTCTTCGCCAAATATAGTCTAGTGTTAGAAAATTTTCTATATGGGCATTTATTTCCCTAAAGTCAATTTAAAAAGATATTTTGATTTCTCAGATATGAACTTCAAGTATAATGTGTTCCCTTTGGAAATGAGCTTATATATAAAATTTCAGATGTCTAGCTCATTGGGAAGGGTTTAAAAAAGACAGATTGTAAACAAATTTACAAAATTTGATAGACATAATTTATTTGATATTTTTCATGTGATCAATACTATAATAAAATTACTATTGTTGACCACTTCCCGCAAACGCAATTTTCCATGTGAGCATATGATTTAATTTTTTTCATACATTACTCGTCAAAATATTATTTTCATTTAAAATAAAATTTATATTGTGTACATATAAAGTTGCTAAATACTAAAATTAATTATTTTTGAGGAAGAAGAATCCATAAGGTTTAAGATTCAAACTTTTTCGGACTTATAATACTGTTTACATTAGTAAAATATACAATAAAAATGCATCTGAATATGTTTACAGACTATTTATCACCATATGTCATTAAATTAAAAACTTAGCAAAATATAATTTATTTAAGATCAACTGAAATTGCCTCTAAAAAGAAAATAAAATTTTCAAATTCATGCCGTTTTTATGCAAGATACACCCCTAATCTATCTAAATTAATATTCATTTTATTATGAAATGTTTATTAAATAAAAATAGTTGACAGCTTATTTACATATGAAAAAAGAAAATTATTCCTAAACGTCAAGAATTTCTAAATAGTTATATTATTATACACTTTAGTGAAAAAGTACAAATATAATAATAAAATGAAATAAACTATTAAAAGAATAAAGTTAATATAATTGGACATGGATTGATTCAATTAAAACCTAAGAGATAAATAAAGTGAAGGATATATTAATTGACATTCAATTAGTATTAAAGAAAAGAAAATTATCAAAATTTATTTGCTTCTGTTCTCTATAATAGGCTTCATTCGCTTCCTGCCTATCCATTATAAAATATTTGGATACCAATTAATTTAAATATGTCCTCAGGTCCGGATTTAGCAGCAAGGAATTTTCGTATTTTTTTAAATTTATACCCTTTTAAGATCTTCTAAGGTTTTTGATATGTTTTCATCTCCAAGTTATTTTTTTTAAAGTATTGAAATATTATGCCTTAAATTTCGAGCATTTTCAATTCATAAATTTTGATTTCATTCATTTAAAAACCCGCAAGTTATGATCAGGTAAAAAAAAAGAACGGCCTACGTGCTGGAGCCCTGGTTGCCGAGGGCTCTGCTCTGTCTGTCATAGGGGCTCTGGCATGCAGGTCACCTCTGGCCTTGTTGTCGACCTGCCTACCTGGCCAGGCTACCTGTTCTACACACAATAAGAACATTCTGTAGCTAGTTTTGCTCTCGATTCGATCCAAGTGGCTCTCATTAAGATCCCATTTAAAAAGGTGAATTTGTGCACAGGAATTACGCAACCCGGGCCCTGCAGGGTCCTCTTTCGCAATGGTCCCTTGCCTAGTATGTTCAGGAAGAGTCTTCCTGGCCAACAACCTGTTTCCATTTCCATTCTCCAAGCCTTTTCTAACGAGCTACAAAATTTAAATATTCAAAGTTTCATATTTATACTAGATCCACTTGAAAAGGTATCATAAATTTTGAAATCAAACTTTATTTCCAAAACCAGAAAAAAATTTTACGCAGTTTCTTTCTAACCTTTAAAAAATAATCCAGCTCCCCGACTATTCGATTGCAATTCTCAATAACTGTTATATGATTCTTATTGCGTAAACATAAAGAAATCATCAATTGTTCATACATCATTTTTGATTTTAAAATAAAAATATTCTATTATATTACTCTTGCAAAATTTTTGAGTCGAGGGGATAAAAGGGGGCTTTCCTAGCATTTGAAGATTAAATGATTATTTAAATCTAATCAAAGAATGATACAATATATTGTATATATAAGATACCAGATATGACATTGGTTACTATCTTTTAAATAAACATGTAGACTAAAAGGAAAAATAAAGGTTTCTTTTATTTCATTCTTCAATTACATACTACTTCTTACTTAACATAAAATATTTCACTACAACGCATTTTATATATATCATATTTTCACTTCGAATCATAATTTAAGCTTTTTGATGGAAAAATTGCGATCTGAATTTATTATTATTATCAAAATATCACCATACATTGTTATTTAATTTAATATATAAAAAAAAAATATTTTTAATTTACTTAAAAATTTTTCAATTTTGTTTAAACTTTTCTCTTAAAGTAGAGTATAGCACTCTTTTAATTGAAAAATTAAATCACTTTCCTAAATAAATTCTTTTTAACATTTCCAGTGACCTCTCCCTGTCTGTATCGTAACGTTTCGAAAGACCTTTACATCTAAACGAACGAACGAAGAACACTCACTCATTAAGCTTTAACAATTTTACTTTACCTCTTTCTCAACATACCTCGAAATCTTTTCAATCTTTCGATGAAATTTTTATTTTCTTTGTTCCATAAAATGATACTACTTAAAGACTGAATTAAAAAAAAGTTTCTTTTCTGTAATTTAAAAAATTTTCTTAAATTTTGACTTGCCACTTATGCAATAAAAACTTGTTAATTTTTGAAATCTAATACCTACTTCTTTTTTTTTTTAAAGATTTTATCGAATAGGATATTTTTTTCATAATTATCGTGAAAACGATCCAATGTTACCTTTGTAAATAAGTGAAAATTATATGTTCTTGAAGTGTTAAGAAATTAATAAATATTTAAAGATATTTTTTAACTGCTATGTTTTTAGAAACCGAAGGTCATTACAAAACAAGCAACTAAATAAAATTTGTCCTAAAAGAAAATAATTGTATTTTACGAAATTCTATTCACAAATTTATCTTAGATTAATTAGCCAAAAACGCGAAAAATTTTACGCACAGGACTCAATTTCAAAGACTTCCCCCCCATTTTACGACCAAGTTAAAATTTAAAATTTGAGATTTCGAGCTTCATATTTCTGGAGATTTTTACCGGCAAATTTTTTGTATAAGAAATGATAATGTGAGCCTCCCCATGACAATAAAAAAATTTAGGTTTAAAATATTCAATTTACTAAAGTAAACTTATCTCTTTCTTAAAACAATACTTTCTCACTATATATTACATATATAGGTAAGAGAAAGTAATAGTAAGATTCAGCGCTAAATATGTTCTTTTATTCACAAGCTACATTATGAAATTATTTATAACCATGCGGGGGTAATTGATTTTGCACGCAGGCGGTCAACAAACTAGACTCGATACTGATAATAAAAGTAATTTTTCAATTGACTCGTAACAACCTACAGTAAATTAATAAAAAAAATTGAAATTTTGCAAAAGAAAATTAACCATTATATGATAGTACACCGGTAATATTAATTGAGATAAGTGTGAATAGGTATGTTCTAGGAGATCGGCATTTATTAGCTAATTGTTATGATTTCTTTTTTAGTAAATAAGCAATAATTCCATGCCAATCTAGAATCACCTTGTAAATATACTTTAATTTAATTCCCTTATAAAAAGTTTAATAATTTAGAAAGGAAAGTGGCTCTATTAGAACCCATGTCCGATATAGACGATGCTCTGACCTTGTTTTGAGCTTAGAAGCCATTCATGGATCCAGATAATGTATGTCTGTATGTCTTCGGTTGCTCAATTTCGATTGACAAATAAAAAAAAAAAAAGATTGTCTCCTCCTGACTCGTTCAGTGGTTTTTATCAATCAACAACAACAACAACACACACATAGTGCCATTTGTGAAATGTTGCACCTCGGACGAAAACGATAACCTCACCGAATTAATTGACGTACAAACAATTTAAATATTGCCTCATTTATGACTTTTTCAAGTCAATTCGACACGCGTGGTGGGCGTACATCTTCTAGATATCTTATCTCAACATCGGATCATGGTCTCTTCAGGGTTATACTAACTCACTTAAAATAATGCCTCAATGAATTTTTTGTTCGAAAAATATTTTATCTTTATTTAAAAAAAATTGCGCTAGAAAACTTTTCTTAATTTAAAATCTAAATGTTGAAACATAATATTATTTAGACTTTTCTAAAACTCTGAAAAAATTTTAAGTTACCAATCTATTTTAATTATTCACTACACTTAAGATAGATGGGATCTTAAGAGGAAGGGGACAAATAAGCATGGCACCTGAAGGGGGCGTAAAATTTGATATATATAGGGACTAAGTAGAAGAAATTCCCATCTTAGCTCGGATAATCTGAGGTCACCATCCACAAACTCACAAGAGAGACCAAATGCAATTAAATATAATATTTCAACTTTTTTTTTTTTTTTTTTTTTTTTTTGGGAAAAACCTTAAATTAAGGGTTTAAAAACCCTCAAACCCAAAAAAAAAAAATAATTC
>JAAAKE020141682.1:0-13404 GCA_010014785.2 Anisolabis maritima
GCGTTGGAGCACTTAATTTTATTTTTCACACAAAATTTAATACAGATTCTTTGATCCATTTTTTTCGATAGCAAAAATTCGCCAAGCATACTAAACCAAGTCTAACCTTTATATCTGTCCAAAACAAACTAAAAATGCAAAATGGCTAATAATGTCAAGATATGTTGGGAACATGTATACCAATAAAAAAAAAAATTGATAACTAAATGTATGTTGCCCGAGAAATTTGAAAAGTCACCTTATTTTTTGAACTCGTATAACTACCAATATTTTGGGGTTATTTGGAGGAGTGGTCCTTATATTATTCCTTATTTGAGTCTCTTGTTAATGGAAATAACTTGTTAACCAATATAGAAAAATTTCAGTACTTGATATCTTCCCTTCGAGGAGATGCTCTAGAAGTTATCTCTGACTTTCAATTGAGTCCCGAAAACTACTTTTTGGTATTTATCTTTCCTTGTTAATCAGTACCATATAAACCTTCTAACGAACCTTGACGAAGAAAAAAAAATTAATTTTAATAAGATAAAAATAAGTATTAAGAAAATATATATATTTCAAGTGGATAAAGAGGATTGTTTGAGAAGATCATCGTTGAATATTCCAGAAAATACTTTCTCAACCAGATTTCTTGGGACCTCGATGGGATGGTTTCTCTTCATTACCCAGGCTCTCAAATTAAATATTAGGGCGCCTTGAGTAACGGGACGTTAGGGGTGTACTCGAAACTAAAATATTATCAGTAAGGCACTTGTTCCAACGTCGAAGAAATAGGCATAATTTATTGCAATTGCAATCCATCGATATATAATAAAAAGTATATATAATATATATAATAAAAAAGTAAATATAAACAAAATAATAAAAAAATTTCGATAATGCAGATGATAGATAATGCAGACAAGTTAAGAAAAGAAAATGATAATGATGGTTATCCTCTCTCTCGTCTCTCTCCCTCTCTCTCTCCACTTCATTTCACTCCACCTGAGTCTACCACTACTGAAGCGAGTGGTGCCTACAGATGGCAGCACTGGCCGGAGCGAAACTAACACACGTTATACCTAATATGGATGTCCCTTAGAGACCATCAAGTGCCAAAAGCCTAAATTCGGTGCATAGAGATCATGTACTCTGAAGTCTTCAGTTATGTTGGAAAAAGTGTCTTCTGAATCAAAAGCTAAGGAATGATTTATTAAAAATAATAATAATCTAATAATATTAAATAGATAATTTCTTTTTTCAAATTATTTTTTCCTATCAATTATTCCAAAATTAAATATGATGTTAATTTTTTATTTTAGTGGTATTTTATACGATTTATTGATTGATTAGACCATTTTTTAAATTTTGTCGGAAAGTTTTCTCATATACAACCCAGCGCACATGCCTGGTTTTGGTTGAGAGTCTTTAAGGAGAGTTTCCTATTTTTGTTATCCATAATAGATGAAATTTATGATATATCATGGGATGCATTATCCTTTGCTTGTTTTAGTTTGTGAATGGTTGCCGATAATGAAGGCAGCCCAAATGACTCACCACTACACTCTCCACTGTCGGTGTTGGCCTATTTTTATAAAAAAATATTTTGAATAAATAAAGATTTCCTCCTGGACAAATAAAATTAAATAAAATAGCCACCGTGGCTTAGAGGTAGGATTAGATACATTGATTTGCAATATAATAAAAATAAAAACACCTATTAAAAAACTTTTATTTAATTTTCAAAAAGTCATTTTGAACGATCCATTTTTTACATAACAGTCTGCCAAATGTTTGAAATGCAAATGCTCATTTTATTTGTTCCTCTACTCTACCTGCAAGGCATCTATTTTTTTAGAAATTCTTTTCTCAACTTAGCCTTGGACTTTTCAAAATAATTAAAAAATAAAAAATAATCCTGGGTAGAAGTTATTCAAATATTTTAATAGAGATTTGAAACTTCCAAAAACAGAGTCTTAGGTTGACGTTGGAACTTATTTTTGATCGTTGGAAAATTATAACATTTTGGGATGAAATGTGTAGATGGCAAAGATCTGAGACCTCACCATAAAGAAATGAAGCAGGTAAACTCAACTAGGAAATGCCAATTTCTTAAAGTTTTGATAAAAGGGAGCAAGTGGCTCATGGACATTGAGAATCTGGTGGTGAGTCATTCGGGCTGTCTACCTTACAGGCAACCATTCAGAAACTAAAATACCCAAAAGTTAATGCACTCGATGGTATTATTGGTTTCCTACCTCAAAAGGGTCTGAAACCCACTTTATTACGCTTAGAGTAACGAGAAATCTATATATTGACTTGGAGAAGGGATGCTCTCGTTAGACACGGATTCGTTATCAATTTTTTATTCATTATTATAATTAATATTTTAAACAATATATATATATTAATATAAAGAGAAAGTTTTGGAATGTGCTATAAGTTACATCCAATTTCTTTTTATTGTTATTTCAAAAGACAAAAAAAATTTTTATTTCTTAAAAAATGTTTTATAGAAAAATTTACTTTAGGAAAACGTTCTTTGTAGAGAGTGTTCATCATAACAATCTCGTCGTCAACGATTGGAGTACGGCTCGGGCTGCTGCAAAAAACAATAACTATAAATAAAAATAATATAGAAAAATTATTATAAATAATTTTCGCCTTTTAAAAATGCATATTTTCCAAGGGGTTTAAATAAATGGAAAATTAAAAAGTAGAATAATTGAATAAAAACTATATAAAGAAATTATTCAGAACAAAGTAAAAAAAAAAAAAAAGAAATTAAGTATCCTTATAAAAATAAGAAAATTATTTTGAAATAAATAAAAATTAGTATTAAAGAACTATTTCTTATTTCCTGTTTTGAGAAACTAATTTAAAAAATAAACAGGTTCTAAGAGATTTAGATCTGAATAAAAGTAAAAAAAAATTAGCTGCATTAAAATCAGTGGCGTAAATACGTAAGGGTACTCAAGTTAGGCGTTTTTGCGTAAGGACCTGATGGTGAACAACTCAATTTGGAATAATTATGTATTAACCAATATATATATATATTAGTATTGTTTTATTATTGAAATAAAATTATTCAGTTTTACTTTATCCCCTCCTACCTTAATCCCAACAATTATCATTTTTTTTTTGTACAATGAGTGACACCATTAAAGCACAGACTAGATGTTTCTGTATTGAGCAACCAACATACTTAGGTATCGAAAGGGTAGGCTAAAATAAAAAAAGCTTGATAAATGGTGACTCATGAGCTCAATAAAAAACCTCGAAAATAAGAAGTCTTTTCTGCGATTCAACAAAACAAAAATGACATGGATTTTATACGACAACCGGCGTTCTACGCAAGTGGCTACTCTGCGCTTCTTCAACGAAGCACCGAAACACTTTGCCAAAACGAAACTTCATCAAAAGAAGTTTATGCTAACTTTGATGGTCGGGATGGAGTTAGAAAGCGAAATTTTTTTTGCAACAACCTAATATTTTTTTATGAATAAATAGAATAAATAAAATAGCCTCGGTGGCTTAGAGATTGGATTAGATACATTGATTTGCAATATAATAAAAATAAAAACAGCTATTAAAAAACTTTTGTTTAATTTTCAAAAAGTCATTTTGAACGACACATTTTTTTACATAATAGTCTTTCCTAAAACTGTTACCAAATGTTTGAAATGCAAATATTTATTTCCCAATTCTATTTGTTGCTCCTTCTACCTGCAAGGCATCTATTTTTTTAGAAATTCTTTTCTCAACTTAGACTTTTCAAAATAATTAAAAAATAAAAAATGATCCTGGGTAGAAGTTATTCAAATATTTTAATAGAGATTTGGAACTTCCAAAAACAGAGTCTTAGGTTGACGCTGGAACCTATTTTTGATCGTTGGAAAATTATAGCATTTTGGAATGAAATGTGTAGATGCCAAACAAGATCTGAGACCTCGCCATAAAGAAATGAATCAGGTAAACTCAACTAGGAAATGCCAATTTCTTAAAGATTTGACAAAAAAAGATGAATGACCATTTCAAAAAAGAAAAATATTTCTCTTAATATCCGTTATAGTTTGATTAAATATTGGGGTAAAAATTTAGTTCAAGTTTTGAAATTGGATGATTTTTTCAAAATAACAAGATGAAAATGTTTAAAACGTTAATAATTCTTAATCAAAATTATATTTGATATCTAAACGTTTTAATTTAAATCTATTATTTTAAGGGATCGTATATGGCCCATATAGATAAAATTCAGAAAACTAAAACACACAAAGATTAATGTATCCCATGGTAGCTTAAATATCAAATTTGACCTCCAAACGTTTTTTCATTTTTGAATTATTTTGTTAACAGAAAAACATTTACTTTTTTACTCACGAAACCTCAAAACGTGTATTTCTGTTGAAGAGAGAGAGATGGAAAGTAAAAATCAAAATTAGGATTCATTCATCAAAACATCCAATTATTTGTTACTTTACTTATTTAGGTTTGAATAAATAATCTTTTGGTATATTTTTCAAACGCCCTCATGGGGAAGGGGAGGGGGGGAGAGGCCCTCTTCACAGTTTGAGAAGAAAGAGGTTGACTTACACTATTATATACTAGCTGCGCAACTTTCCTTGGACGGTTCACGCAGAGAACAAAAGGCTCTGACTCCTAGAGTTCCGTTGTTATTTTAATTCATTTCTCTTATAATATATATTCTATAATAATTCTTTATATGCCGGATGGCTGATATGAAGTGTTATCAACTTTACCCTTATCATGTCATTGATGATAGCTGTGTCAAACTTAGTCTAATCTTAGTTTCATAATAGTTCACTTTATTGTTACAAGCCATCAAAAGCATCTGCGTCTCAGTTCTTAAGAAAAAAATTTAACATGCCATGGTATTCAAACGTAATAGTGTGTATTTGACTGGAAAATCCCAACCAACTATTGTTAAAGAACATTTAAAAGTGAATAAAATATTTGTGTATCGGACCATAACTCGTTACAACGATACTAGCACCATTAAAAAAAGCTATGGTCGTGGCCCGAAAAAGACTGCAATATCGCCAGAAATAGATCAGAAAGTGCTCTAGCGAATCTGTTGAAACCCGTAATAAAGAGGAAGAAAAATAGCTGCTGAGCTAAACATTTTGAAAAATGAGCTCAGAGATCGAACACCACAACACACACACAATCGCACACATACTCTGGTAGCCCTTGCCATCTATTTTCACCCATAAACACCACAACAGAAAAAAGTTCGGTAGGAAAGAGCAAAGGTGTTGCTTTGCTTGGCTGCAAATGGGCAGTTGCCAAATATCGTCTTCTCTGAGAAGGCACCATTCCCAGTTGAGCAACATGTCAACAATCAAAATGAGCGGGTTTACTTGTCAAAGAGGACATACAAAAAGTTACACTTTCCAACATCCACCAAAAGCAGGCATGGTCATTTTTGATGGTTTGGGTTGCTGCAACCGCTGAAGGTCGCTCTCCGCTGGTAATTTAACATTAAGATGAATAGAACGGTTTTTTGTGAAAGTGTCTTGGAAGGTGCATTGATGCCTTGAGTACACAAACATTTTCGGCAGCAGACCGAGGACCTTTCAACAGGTTTCATAAAGTATCAAAAAGCGCGCTTCAACCAGAAATGGCTAAAAAACAACGTTCCAACGTTCATTTATTCAACACAATGGCAGGCATATTCTCCTGATGGAAGTCCGTTGAACTTCTCCATCTAGGCTATTTTGAAGGCCAAGGGTGGCACTAAAAAAACCAAAATGTCGACACACTCAAGTCAGCACTTGGCCGAGAATGGCAGCACAATCCGCAAGCTCACATTCGGTCAGTGTGCAATGCATGTGTTGACTGTCTCAAGGCCATAGTTCCCCCAAAAAGTATCGAAAATATATAATGGATTCTTAATTTTTTATTATCTGCCAACATTTTTTTTTCTTTTGACTCAATAAAAATATTCACAAATAAAAAATACAGCCTTTTGATTTGGTAACACTTCATATTAGCCACTCTGTACTATACTTGGGGTTTATTTTTGAATTTTATTAGATAAGTGAAATTTTTTGTTTACGAGATTTAAATAGCAAACTAAATCACCGCCTTTTGATTCGCTTTTAATCCAAATTGAATATCTCGTTTACAAATTTTTGCATTTTTCTCGTAAATTAAAAAATAAAAATCATTTTGTTTTGAACATTGAATGTCCGCAATATCACTTTAATCAGGAAGTCTAGCAAAAAATTTGTAATAGATCCTTGAAAAAGAAAAAAAATTTTAGAATAGAATAAAATTAAGGCTACCATTTCGACAGCGAAGCGTATTGGTTGCCTAGGCTTCAAGGCAGAACCCTCTAGACTGTACATTAATAGTGTCACTGGTTGTACTTAAATTTTCATGTTTATTGAAGAGGCACCTAACAATTTTTTTACATAAATTCTAGTTACGTCACTGATTACAATATTTATAAGAATTAAAAACTATACCTAACCTTACCTTTCGAGAATTAGAGGAAAAATATGAATACTGGAACGAAAAAACTCGAAATCCATGTTACCATAAATTGTTATTTGCCAATAATTAATTTTAAAAACATTTATGCAAAATAAATAAATTTTTTTGGATATCATTTTCAGATTACTCAAGATAAGTAAATGAAATTTCTGCTAAAGTATGCGATGTTTTTTTTCCTAAGTTAAAGTGACAAAATAAAGTTCGGTTAGTGTCGAAACGTTAAAAATTTTGACTTAGAAAATATTATTATTATTATTATTATTATTATTATTATTATTATTATATATAGATTTTTTGTTCTTGTTGCTCATTTAACATCTTTAGGCTGTACATAGAATTTAATATTTTAAATAAATTTTACGGATTTTATTTGCTCCTTTAGTATAATTTATTGAAGGGCTATAGGGCGATTTACCCTTGAGCCGGTCCTCCCAAACTCATTAACATAATTTGTCCCTTTACCTAGAGTAATGAAAAAAATTTCATAAATATATAAAAGAATAAATAGTAAAAAAAAAAAAAAAAAAAAAAAAGAGTATATAAACTAAAATAGTAATTAAAATGTAATGTAATATAAAATTTATCAAATATTGAAAAAAAAATCTTGATATTTGCGATGTTAAATTATCAGCATGAATTTAATTTTGTAAGTTGTTTTTAGTTTATTATCGTTACGACACAACCCGAACTTTATTTTGTCAATATAACTTTTGAAAAATAAAAAAAAAACTCCAAAAATTGTGCAACTTGGAGAAATGTTTGTAGTCAATCCCGAACTAGTGGTGAGTATGCGAATTTAAATTTTTTTCGCTCCACCTATTAAATATATGTATTTAGTTAACAAAAACAAATCATAACAAACTCCTAAAGTGCCATTCATAATTCCAATAAAATAAATTTAAAAAATGTTATTAATGTTTCCAGTGGCGTAGCCTGGAGAGGTGTCTTGGGTTCCCCCCACTACATCCACAAAATCACAAATAAAAAAAAGTTTTGTCTTTCTTCCCTAAATAAGAAGGAAACCCTGACTTATCTTCCTGAAAATTTAATTTATATAAAAAATAGAATTATAATTTCAGTGAATTTGAATTTTTTTAACAATGGAATAATTTATTATAAAAAGAGAATGAAGAAATGCATTTTATACTGACCAAAAATTTTTCCAGACCATTAAAAAAATATTATTTCATCTTAAGATGAGGTATATTATATATTTATAAAGCCGTTATTTTTGTTCCCAAATAGAAAAAGCAATTTTTTTCTTAAATAAAGGCAAAATTTTCTATATCTCACTAGAATAAATAGAGATCCAAGTTTTTTTTTTTATAAAATTCATACTCTCCGTTACATTTCTTTTCCGAAGTTCTAAACAAAAATTCCGAGTGAAAAACTTTTTTTTTAGGTAAAATATAAGATAATTTTTTATTTTATTTAGAACATGATTTTTTATAATTAAGACATTGGGATACTTTTCATTAAGTTATTTATTAAAACTAAAATAATTTGTTAGCCCTGAAGAAGTGCGCGACAAGCAAACGAAACGTCGGTAACGATAAATAACTCTTTTTTATTAGCATGGATTCCTGTCCTAAACTCTTAATTGAATACAACAACCATCATAAAAAACATTGATAGTTTTATTACTTGACTAGCTGCGCAGCCCGCGCTTCGCCTCTTTTAATTTTCTCTTATCTATATATGGAATATATAGTGAGAAATTATTGCGATTGCAAAAAAAATCGATGTCGAAATTCAAACTAAATATACGTTTTGTGGCCCCCCCCCCCCCCCCCACTTCCCACCCCACCCCGAGTCTAAAAAAATCTAGTGTGATAAACGTACATCAAACAACTTTCTCTTACCTAGGGTAAGTAAAGCTGAATTATGTGTTGTCATATCAGTTTTTTTACGTATTATCAGTTTTTTTACCCCCTAGGTACCCGTTCATTGAACAGCCAACTTGAATATATTTCTCACTATTTTGAGGTGGGAAATAATTAATGTAAGATTATGTAATTTATTATATGCACAGGCAATTTAATCAAAATCGTTAAAATGGTTGAAGAGATTCTCAAAAAACTAAAAACGTACAATAGTAAAGTGGGCCCGAAACAATTTTGGGGGATAAGGGTTAATACATTTAAAAGATCATCTAAAATATAATTGTTTTATAAATCAAAAAAAACTAAATAAGTACATAAGTAAAATACTAGTACCCTTTGGCCGATTTTATTCAATAGCTTCGAGGTGCAAGCAAAGAAGGTACCTAGTTTAAATATAAATATTTTGTCTCTAACGTTTTTTTCATTTTTAAGAAATCTTGTTCAAACAGAAAGACAAACACACATAGTCAGACCATTTTTCAAAAACTAAAAAACGTAGGAGGGTAAAATTTGATATTTAAACTAGGTACCGTCGTCGCTTGCGCCTCGAAGCTTTTAAGTAAAATCAGTCAACGGGTACTAGTGCTTTACTAATGTACTTTTTTAGTTTTTTCGATTTTCTTAAAATTCATTTTAATGATTTTGATTAAAATTCATAAAACAATTATATTTTAGATGATCTTTTAAATGTATTAACCTTTATCTCCCCACTCTACCGTTCCACTTTATTCTTGTATGTTTTTAGGTTTTTTGTTAATATCTCAAACCATTCTAACGATTTTGATTAAATTGTCTGTGCATATAATAATTTTAAGATATATTCATCATTTCCCATCTCAAAATAGTGTGGGATGAATTTAAAGTCTCCTTACAAGCTTGCACATGATGGGCTACGCGCACCTCACTTGCGCATGTTAACTGGCCACTGTAATCTTTCGGAAAACAAAGTCAGATGAAATTCTCATTTATTAAACAAAATAATTTCAAGTTGGGTGTACATTGAAAGGCTACCTAGGGGGTCCGACGCAAAAAATCTGGAGTGACAGCACATCACTCACCTTTCCTTACTTTAGGGAAGAGAAAGTTGTGTGATGTGTGTTTAGTCACCCCAGGTTTTTATAGAAAGAATCTTTGTCCAAAGTTATACTAACAAGGTCAAAATATTTTATTAATTAGTTGTGTCATTATTAATTTTTCAAGCGCTATTTTTTTTCTCGTTATCCGTAATTGAAATTTCCCAGTCCAAAGACAAAGAAATCTTTTAAAAATTTACTTCTGGCCCCTGTGCGGTAAAATTTGAAAGGCCCCTATTTTGTTAAACTAATTTAAATTGTTAACTTTCTTATTATACATTTTCGTTTTTCATTTATTGGATGGATTTAATTTTAGGTCCGTGTTTCCAGTCAGGCATTTAGGCCATTACGAATTGGGCCCTTCTTTATGCCTGGTATGGTGAGCTTATATTCTAATTTCTACCCTAGGAGGAGACTTTTGGGAAAGTTGAATAATTATTGCTGTAAGCCGTACTCGAACTCGAGTTGTGTTGCATCTCCAGATCCGTCTTAGTCACTCGCCTCTTCATTCATTTCTTAATGAATTATTAAATTAATGGTCTTAATGAAAAAAAAGATAATAACAATAATGATTTAAATTATCGTTTTATTATGGGTTATAGAAATATCAAGAATCTGGAGGGTCGTTGTGGGTTCGTGGACCTCGAATGGCCAGTTCGCCCACCGTTTAATCAGCCTCTGCGTTAAATTAACTAGTAAGATGAATTCAAAGCTAAGGGTTTGTGTATTTCCCAGATTAAAGGATTAGTTTGAGAAAGAAATCAAGAGGATTTTCTTTATATAAATACCCGTGGATAGGGCTGGGTCGGTTAAGCGGTTAAGCGGTTAAATTTTGTTAATTTTACCGGTTAAAAAAATTACACGATTAAAATATTTTGACCGGCTAAAATGTTTTCCGATCATTTTAATTGATCTAAATCTATTTTCAATTATAAATATTCCCTTGCAGCATAGTATTTATCACAAAGGTATAAAATAAATATAAAAATTTCAACCTTTCATAATAAAATATTAGTAAAGATTATTCTATTTGGGAGTGTTGAATTAAGTTGATTATAAAAAAAACGTTGACCCTATTCTTATTACCTTCAAAGGATCTTAAAAAAACCCAGTCATAAACAGCCTTGACATTTTGCAACCAATTTAGTTTATCGATTAAATCCCTTTTCAACTAAAAATTTATAATTTATGAAAAAGACTATCAGGAGAACATTTTCAGCTATTATGAATAAAAATTTTTTTGCATTTAATAATTCACTTATTGATAATATGAAGTGGTGATTTGCAGGTATCCGTTTTTTTATTTAGCTGAGGCCACTAAAGTTGCTAAAACGTTATCCGAAAACATAAAAATGGAGTCTAGTCTACAAAAAATACATTTTTATAATAAAATAAGGATAAATAAATAAGAATGGAACTAGCTTCTATTCAGACATCCATCAACTGACGTTGAATTTTTTTGCATCACAACCACGTAGATTATATAAAATAAATTAATAAATGGATTATTTCTAAAGTATAGTGAAGAATAGATCTGTGAATTCAAAACAGATATATTAAACTTTAAGCTTTCAAATTTAATGGACTCAAGTGGAAAGCTCCATTGGACTAAAAACAATGAAGCATAGTTTCGAATAATTTATAACTAAATTAAATGGATTGTATACCAAGAATTCATTAATATGATATTGTTTCTATGATATATACCATTTTCTAAATTAATAAGATCTTTCCATTATCGAAAGCATGTAATATGCATAATGAAGTTGAGCCTTCTGGAAAATACCTCAATTGGATTTCTTTTTTTTGTTGTTTTAAAAATTAGTTGATCGTAGTGCCCGCAAAACTATTTTTTCTTTAATTGTGTAATTTTTCAAGAACAAAAGGGGGAAATATTTTTTAATTTTTCAGTTTTACTTTCCAAATTTTTCAACTATCTCCGAAACCTATATACAATTCTTAGTCTTATTTTGATAAGTGAACTATATATGCAAAGAAATATTGGGAATGAAAGATTTTAAAGCAAAACAAGTAGAAAAACTAGGACAAAAAATACGGAATAAGACTAGACCAATTTTGGTGGTATGAAGAAAGGAATATTCAGAGTTAAAAACAAATTCAGACAACTAGAAAATGAGAAAATCTTGATTGATAATGATTTGACAAACGAAAAAAGGGATTATAGGAAGAGAAGATATGAATTAGTATATAAATTAAGAAATAATAATAAGAACGCAAAAATGTATGGAAATAAAATAATAATAGATGGGAGAGCGTATAAATTTGTAGCGGGTTTGAAGAAAGAAGATGATAAGATAGAAGAAATCATGAATAATCCAAAACCTAGGGTGGCAAAAAACGATTAAGAGAAGAAAATAAGAAACAAGTCCCAACTAAAAGTATGAATAGAAAAATAATAATATTAGGGTGGAATATAGCTGGAACATTAAATAAAACGAATAAATTTTGAGAGTTTCTTAGAAATTATGACATAATTATTTTATTGGAAACGTGGCAGGAAGAAAGCAAATGACGCGAAAATTCAAGAAAGGAAGGAGGTTAGCGGAGGTCAATTAATAGGAATCATAAAAGGAATACAGCTGAAACCATCATCGAAACAATGGGGAGGAGGACTTAAAGTGTATCTTCAGAATAAAAATAAGAAGTTCACGCTACTGACGATATATAATAAAGAAGGTATAGATGATATTAGGAGACATGGAAGAAATATTGTATGAGGAAGCTTTCGAAGAAAATGAAATATTAAAAATAGGAGAATGCAAGGGTTGGTATATAGAAAATGAAAATCTATATGAGGAAGAAGGCAAGGTACACTTGAGAAGATCACAAGACAAAATCATGAATAGCGAAAGAAAAAATTATTAGATATTTGTAGGAATAATAGGCTAACGATATGGAATGGTCGGACAGAAAAGGATAGAGAGGGTAACTATACATATATAGGTCCTAAGGTAGCTATCAGTTGTGGACTATTTAATATCTAGGGAAAATGTCAATAAACCATTGAAAGACATGTAAATTTTAGAAAGACGAGAATCGGACCACATGCCTTTAGTGGCTGAAATAATTATCTACGAGGAAGAAAAAGAAGAGATTGTAAATATAGAGTAAGAACCAATTGAGATGGAAATGGGATGAGAAAAAGAAAAAGGGATTTGAGGAAAAATTAAAAGAAATATGGAAAGAAGAAAAGGAAATAAAAGGGGTGTTAAATCTTGAAGACTATAATCAAATATTTTATAGTACAGTCAAGAAAATAGGTTTAAAAAAAGGGGGAGAGATAGGAAAAAATTAAGGCAAAGATATGAAGTATGAAGTAATAAGAAGAAATATGGTAAAAGCTCTAAGATTCAAAAAAGGAAAAAAAGAAGAAGATAGAAAGAATTTTTTAGAATAGGAAGAAAATAAAAAAAAGGAGGAAAGAAATATATCAGGGGAAGTTAAATCGACTCTACGAAAATATCAAGGAAAGCAAGAGTACGGTAGATTTTTGGAAGGCAATAAACTATTTTAGAAATAGAAAAACAAATGTGATAGTGTGAAGAGGAAAAGTTAAATATTCACTTTATGAATTTGTTAGAGGCGAAGGAAGAAAGGACAATTTTAAGTTTTGAGCAATTGGATAAAGAGTAACGAATAAATATGGTTAATCTAGAGGAAGGTACAGGAAATGGCATTGAACATGGATATATATAACAATGGAGGAGCTAGATAAAATCTTGAGAAAACTAAAAAAGAATAAATCTCCAGGAGCAGATGGAATTTTAAATGAATTTTATAAAATAATGGCATAAATTATGAAATTGGACATATTGAATCGTTGTTGAAGAGGCGCGATTATGGAGAAAGGCACTTATATTCCCAATTTATAAGTCAGACGACAAGAAAGAAACAAAAAAACTACCGAAGAATTTCCCTATTAAATGGAT